>PITA01002672.1:22570-155753 GCA_004023965.1 Spilogale gracilis | reverse complement strand
AATGTACAATTAGCCACCTTCGTGTTGAGGAATAGATCAGGTCTGAAACCTAAGAGACCTCTCACGTGAACCAAAACCTCTCCTCTCCACCCCAGTGATACCAAGAGCTGATTGCCGGCTCTCAGCCCGCCTCTCCGGCCTCCCTGTCTGCAGAAGAGGTGCTGTCTGTGGAGAGCTCAGCTGTGCCTCACCTCCGAAGGCACACAAGGCCTTGTGTCTGGGTCTCTACTGGCTTTCTCAGTGGTGCTGGGTCTTTTTCAGGAGTCTTCAGGGAGCCCTGAACAGCCATGGCCCATCCTCTCTGGTGGACATTTCTTACTCCTGTGCTTTGATTCATTTACTCTGTTTCCATTCAAAGAGTTCACTTTATTTCCTCCCTTCCTTGCTCCCATCTCCTCAGATTCATCTCTCATCGGCTGCCTGCCTCCACTTTGGGGCTAAGCACGGACAAGGCCAAACCCGGGGAGGAAATGGTATGGGAACTTTTTTAACGGTCTCCATTTTTAATTTCAGGCTCACTTAATGGAATCACCAAATGAAATGTTCACGTGATGTGAAGTCAGCAGCCTTAAGATTGGAGAAAGGATGGGGCATCTGGGTGGCTCAGTTGGTTGGGCGACTGCCTTTGGCTCAGGTCATGATCCTAGTGTCACAGCATCGAGTCCTGCATTGGGCTCCCTGCTCGACAGGGAGTCTGCTTCTCTTTCTGACCTCTTCCCTCTCGTTCTCTCTCTCAAAAAAAAAAAAAAAAAATGGAGAAAGGATATAAAATTCAAATTCTCACAACTTCTTGCTGAAAAAAAATATATAACCATCCACTTGAATGAAGTCAATATCATTGGATTTGCCTCTACCCTGTCACTGGCTCTACCTAGCTCTGGGGACCGACAGTTTTTAACTGGAAGGTCCAAAACCAGAGCCAGGCTGTAGGCCAATCAGAACAAGCTGAGCTCATGCAGGGTCCCATGAGGGTTCTTGAGCTTGGTGGCTGCTGCTCGAGGAGCCACAATTTTCTTAAAGAACTTCCTTTTTGTATGTGTTCCATGTAGCAAGGAGCTTTTGTCCTGGTTCATGAGCTTCTCTTTCCTCTTTGGCTGGGAGCTGCCATGAATGCCAGCCCCCTACTTTGACTCCATGACCATCTGCTTACCCCTTTCTCCCTGCAGAGCTGCGTACTGGTCTCACACACACTCACCTCCGTCTACCTCAGCTTGAAGCCACTGTGCTTCGACCCACCTGGGCTCCATCCCTTTTTACAAGGCACTGATATTATCCACGTGCTAGGGGATATTCTCTCCATCTGGAGACACCATCTACCAGTTAGACTATTTGAATAGTAATGCCATCCTGGGGGGACCTGAGCTTCCCATGTGCCTAACTCGTTACCTTTGGGGTCCTGGTCCTCTTCCTGAAAGGCCAGTGCTGTAACTGCATCACCCCTCTTGTCTTGACCCCTATCCATTCCAGCTTATTTTCATTCCCTCACAGTGCACCTTTGGGGGCCTGGGATTACTTCCTGCTGAACCACAATTGACTGACAAAGAAATTTCAATAGGGATAGAATTTGGAAAACTTACTCCCATGCAATCTTACCCTGCCTTGTATTTTTTTAGCTATATACCAGATTGAGTTGTGGTTTGACACAAGGCCAGTGATATGTATTTTTTTTCTCACGCTAAACCTTTTGATATTAGAGATCACATCACATGAAATACACACCTGGCCCAAAAAAACCCATCAAAATGCATCTGGGGAAATAGTAGCTTAACCTGAACAAGTCAAGTACAAGTGTCTTTATTCCTTTTCGCCTTGTGAAAGTTGTAACTTTGGAGAAATCTCGTGCCTTCATTTTCTGTGAGTAAAGTTCTAGATCTTGAATTCTCAGGAATACTGATTTTCCTGAGGTATTAACCATTTCTGAGGGCTGAATCTCTGATATATTTCAGCATCTAGGGGTAGGTAATTAAGGGTTTTCTCTAGACATTGGCTTATTTCCAAAATCAGTAAGGCACAGGAGTTACGTTCTCGTGGCAGTGACCCATGGGAGACCAGGGGGTCCATTTCTGTCTGCTGTCTACTTTTTGTGTGACTTAGGTTTTGTAAATATACCTTGTGTCCCATTTACCCAATTATCTAATATAATTAGAGTTTGATACTTACCTCCCTGTTGAGAAGAGGATCTAAGAAAAAGAGCATCTTTTGAAAGCTACCATAACTAAATGTTGCCAGAGGATCTATTGCTAAATGGAATAGATTGTCTTTAATCCTAAAAGAAATACAGAAATTTTTAGTCAAGATCATCAGCAGTGCTGTGTTCCTTTCTGGAGGCTCTGGGAGGGAGTCTGCTTCCTTGCCTTTTCTAGTTTCTAGAAGTTGCCTGTATTCCTTGGCTTATGACTTCCTTCCATCTTCAAAGCCGGCTGAGCCTGTCCAGTCTTTCTCACATCCCATGATCGACACTGGCTGTCTTCTCTCCCTCTTTCACTCATAAGCACTCTTGTGATTACATCCGACCTGCCCAGATAATCCAGATCCATCGTCCCATCTGAAGGTTCCTGATCATACCTGCTTAGTCCCTTCGGTGTGTAAGGTAACATAGGAACAGGGTATGGAGTGTAGGACGTGGACATTTTGGTGGTGGTTGTGGGGTCAGGGTGGCATTACTCAGTGATATTGAAGCATAAACAATATTTTTGTTCAATATGTTCATATCTTATGTCAGGAATTAACTCCTGAGGAAGTTTTTTTAAAAACATTTTAAAAAATATTTTATTTATTTATTCGACAGAGAGAGAGATCACAAGTAGGCAGAGAGGCAGGCAGAGAGAGGAGAAGGAAGCAGGATCCCTGCTGAGCAGAGAGCCCGACGTGGGCCTCCATCCCAGGACCCTGAGATCATGACCTGAGCTGAAGGCAGAGGCTTTAACCCACTGAGCCACCCAGGTGCCCCTGAGGAAGTTTTAAAGATTGGCTGAGGTTAGTCTAGAAGACTCTCTACCACTCCATTATTCAGTCATGACTCATCTGATTTCTTCAGGGAAGTGTAATGTTTTCTGGATCTGAGACACAGATGACTACATATATTTGTCACCTTCATTTTCCCAGTACCCCCTTTTATTTAATTCTGTAGAGATCTGGCATATTGCCCTTGAAAACTGCCCACTCCTTAAAATTGCTGCCAACTAGGGACTAAATGAGAAAGATTATGAGATGTTTGTTGGAAATAGTGCAGCTTGGGTGAAGGTGTGTCATAACATCATTGGCAAATAATGGGAATTCTTTTAAGAGCCTTTGTATTGGGGTTTTGTGTAAGACCAAGGGTCCCCTCCCCGCTTTGCTGTAGCATGGTGATTCTCTTCCTGTCGTCACTGTTGCTGTTTCCACTTGCAGCCCTGTGTTAGCACCCGCCAATGCCGGGCAGCCAGCCGCTGCCCCAGTGTGTTAGAAATGTCCTGTAGCTCACCATGGAGAATCGGGACTTAATTTCGTTTACCCTGGCTCCTCCAGGCCTTACCCTGCCAACACAGCTGCAGCACAGCTCCTTCATCCAGAAACCCGGCAGCTGTCCCAGCTGGATGCCACCTGCCGACACTTTTCTGAAGACCAGCCAGAGGAGGAAAGAACAGGAGGACAGGAGGCTGGGGAGGTGGGGGAGAGAAGATGCACAACGAATTGCACTGGCCTTTAGCCTCCTTAGATCTCAAGCTCCCAGAGGTGGTGACTTACCCGGGCTCTGTGGCCATAATAGGTCTTACTGGTAAAGGTCCCCTCTGGCTGTGGCCATGCTTTCTGGGGTGCTGTGCGTCTCTGGAATTACAGTAATCTTCTTGGCAGTGATGGAGAAGTAGGAACACTCTGCTGGCTGGAATGGTGGCCTCCCACAAGGTGAGTTGGCATTCTTCTGTCTCTTTACTAATATGCTAATCACGAAACTATGCACCTTCTTGTCATCTCCATAATGAGCTACAATACTCTCCAACTTCTCTAGGATGAGGACCTCTAGCTGTCAAATGTTACAGCCTTCCACGTGATAGTAGTTGTACTTTTAGTGTCCTTCGATTTAAAAATAATATGTCAACAGAGGCATTTGAGTTGAGTACTCTTTGGGGTAAGTTTGTGTTTTACTAATCGCAACAGTGTCTAGTAACGTTTAAAAACCCACGAGGACAGAGACTATTGTAGTACCTGGCCCAAAGTACATGAACGTGAGTAGAAGGAATAAAGACGGTGCTTGCTGAGAAAATGGATTCATGGGCCCGTGGACAATAACACCCTGGGGGGGGGGTGACTCAGAGAAGGGGGGGTCTAATGGAGGGAAACGGACCTAACTTGCCCAGTTTTGTATCTGCATGAGCTGGGTCTGGGAACAGCCCCAGTCAGCTCTTTCCAAGAATGTATATGCCCTTGGAGGAAGATTGTCTATTCTGAACAGGCCCACCCACAGGAAACCACGTTGTTGAGATGGCTCAGTTCATGGTTCAGAATCCTTCGAAACAAGCAAATTACCCTGTAGTCTGGGACTGCTGTTACATACTCTCTTGGTTTATATTACAGACCTTGTAGGGAAAAGTGACCCCACAGCAGCTTGCGCTAAGAGGGGAAACTATCCAAGTAGACGAGACCCCAGCTGGGACAGCCAGCTCTAATCCACCAAGGGGCCTCCCCAAGGGAGAGTGACTTCAAGTTCTCTGCTCTCCCACAAATATGTTGGGGACCAAGGAGGTGTGTGAAGAAACAACTGGTTAGAAAAAAGACAGTGAGGGAGTGAGGGGCGCCTGGGTGGCTCAGTTGGTTGGGCGACTACCTTCGGCTCAGGTCATGATCCAGGAGACCCGGGATTGAGCCCCGCGTCGGGGTCCCTGCTTGGCAGGAAGCCTGCTTCTCCTTCTCTCACTCCACTGCTTGTGTTCCCTCTCTAGCTGTGTTTCTGTCAAATAAATAAATAAAATCTTTAAAAGAAAAAAGAAAAAGTATTTAGAAACCAGTGGGGCTTGGTGAGACATTCAATGTAGGTAAATGGATAACTAGCCAGAACTCTCAAGAAAGTCTTCTAACCAGCCTCCTTAATGAGTAAGCATTAACCCTTTGGTTGCTGGATCAAGGACGAGGGTTTCCAAGCTGGTTGGGTGGTCACACAGGGACTCAGTGCAGTCGTAACCTAGCAATGGGTGAGAAAGTATTTCAATATTTCACAACTGGAAAAGCTACCCCTTTGCATCCTGGCTGCTACATTTTATAAGCAAGAACTCAAAAGTGGCTCATAAAGGGTTTGAGAGCCATGGGGAGAAGGTATTGATAAAATCCCATTACTTCGTTGTCTCTCACTGTTACCACAACAAACTAAAACCTAGACTCTCTTCTCCTGAAAGAGACTTCTAGATACAAGCATCTTGTCCTGAGGTGGTAAAGGAAATTAACTCTGACTTCAGCGCCTACTAGGTGCCAGCCCCTGGGCTCAGAGTTTTGCTAACATGACTTCATTGCCCCATAACCACCACCTGGTAGATGGTTATCCCTCCCGTCTTACAGACGAAGAGCCTGGTGCCCGAAGTCACACGTCTAGTGAAGGGTGGATCTGAATTCCACCCAAATCTACCCGACTCCTGAGCTGGCACCCTTCCTTCCCCTGCATCACACCATAGTCTTGTAGGTTTTCTTGTAAACTCTTGGGGCTGCAGTTCTCCAGGGAGCTACTTAGATTGCATATTGATCAAACAGGTCCATTGTATTCTTTTAACCACCCCCCCAAAATCAAGTCTTCTCATATAATAATATTCGTTATATTCATATAATTTATTTTTATTTATTAAGTAGTATGGCATTAATCAACCTAATCACATTGAAGTCAATACTTTTAATAAAGCAATGAAGGGAGCCACATTTACCACATTTGAAGTATGAGCTTACTGCATATAACGAGGCCTTTTGGCCTTCACTTTTTAGTTAGAGCTCCTTATTAGACAATGTAAGAAATTGTTCAATTAAAAATACACACATAGGTACCTATGCATAGATATTCCCCAAAAGAGAATCCTTTCAGCAATTCTGAAAGATGTCCTTGGGTTTTCTTCTAAAGCATTTTCCATGGAAATCAATTTCATGCACTTGTTAATGTGGGCAAGAGCCTCATGATAAAGATCTCATCCTTTCACAAAACCTTGCCAGTCCCCATTACCCCTCAGCCCTTTTATCTTCTACTGTTTGTTGATAATGTCAAGTCATAAATGCCCATCAGATACAAATCAATAATGATAAGTGTCTGTTCCCAATTAATTTTATCTAACATCTGATACACATTGGATTGCTAAGTGCAACTGCTTTCTGGTGGGGAGTGAGGGTCTGTGGAACAAAATGCCTTTGTTTCCCATTCTAGCCTTCTTGCCCCTTTCCAGAGTGTGTTCAGCCTCTGATGTAGCCATAATTTCATCCTCCAGAGTGAAAAAGGCAAAAGGCCATCATCATTCTGGGGCTGTGTGTGAGAACTACATGAATGCAAATGAGCTTTGTGGGCATTAAATGCATTCTACCCACAAAAAGACAAAAGTTGTAGCTTTCCTATTCTGTTGGGTCCAAACAAGGAGCAGGACGGTCTATTGCTAATATTTTAGGTTTTGACTCAATAGCTGGTGGATTGTATTTCCTATACCCTGGGAAAAGACTTCAATCTATAGGGCCTGGATGGGAAATGTCTTGTCTGGACATCTTTTACACATATAACTCTTCAGTCCTCCCTCAAATTCATCAATCATTTCAAAAGGTATCTCGACTGTCCTACTTTAATGTCTTCTTTTTGTGATGGAATTTTATTGCTTGGATGTATTATACAATATTCAAGACCTTCCAAAAAAGGACATGGAAAAATACAAATATACCCCTGTATCTACTGTATGGCTCAAGAAATAAAACAGAGAACGAAGTTGAATTCACTTGGCTCCATGCCTTCTTCATAGTCTGTTACTCCTGAGAGGGTATTTCCAGAGAGCCTGAGAACCTGGATGCTTGGCTCTGCACCTCTTCGCAAAGCCCTGGAAATGACCACGACATCTCCCGCCTCTGTGCTCTCAGAATCAGGGATGATCATGTGACTTTCGAGGCCATAGTTAGCCATGCAGTGCCTATACCTTGGCTGTGACTTTTGGGCACTTTTACCCTGGCCTTATTGTCAGATGGAAGAGCATGTAGCTCCCCGTGATGGCCTCTTTCAGAATTTTCAATGGGAGAGCCCCAGATTCTTGACCAGAGTTCTGCAGAGAGGCCAAGGGGAGCTGGACAAGCTCTCTGGACTTGAAGTGGACTTGACTTCTTGGGGAGGAGGGGGCCCACCAGCTCTTGTAACCTCCCCCCACCCTGCAGTGACAACTCTGTGCTATAGGCTGCTCCCGGTTTGAGCTGGTCCCAGGCCTGGGAGCCTCTCCAGCCGCCTCTCCCCTTGGCCTGCTCCGAGCAGAGCTCTTTTGACCACAGAAGTGTCCTGGCTGGAGAGCTGTGGACCAGCGCCTCCTCGGGCCCCTATTAGATTTCTCCCTCTAGGGCTCATTTTTTGTGAAGACAGAATTCAGAATATTAACTATCTTTAACATCATTCTGGGGACATTCACCTTCAGTATAAAAAATAATGCTTTAAGGCCCAATAATTTTAAAGATAAGGGGGAAAAATGCAGAAAACTCGAGGAGTCGTTTGCCCTGTTGCTCCTGCGTATTGCAGTCAAATAAATGCATTCCCGTCCTTATTTATGCTGTTACCAGTCATTTTTCCTTACACAGGAATCTTATTAAAACAATAAATCAATGTTAACCTGGGTTTTAAATTGGCCCAATATGTTTGGAGAACTTGCTGGTTTAATTTTCCTATTTTTCATTTTCAGTTAACTAATTTAGTTTTCCCAGTTGGGATACCACAACCTTAGCATGCGGATTTATCTTGAAACCAGAAAACCCTGACAAGCCCTGCCGCCAAAACAAAGCAGGAATCCCAGGGTTTCACCCTGTAATGAGAAAACAAAGAAGCCAAACTCTAGAAGACATCTATCCTGGTCACGGCAAAGAGCCTAAACCTCGGCTCTAAGAAAGAGCTCCAACTGCCTTCAGGTCCTTGAGGATATTGTGTTCTACATTTTCTTCCTGTCTCCTTGACGGAGCACTTCCGGTGCACCTGTGTTAGGGTCTGGATGTTTATGTCCAGCTCCGCCAGAGGGACAAGAAGACCTTTTGCTGTTCTAAGATCTCCCGCCTAGACAAATGCAGACATCACTTCCCTTTGCAAGAGGCTCTGGATGTCCCAGGGCTGAGCCTCACCAGGGCTGAGCCCAGCTCAGAGTCCGCTGTGCCCTTGTACAACCAACCCCTGGCCTAGGAGCCCCACTGCGTAGATTCTGAGGTTTTCGTACTGCTCAAGTCTCCCCAGTCCGAAACGGCATAACGTCTTCCGTACCAATCGGGGCAGAGCTGGAACATCCCCAGGCCTCCAAGACAAGGCCAAGGGTAGGAAAAGGAAGGAAGAAGAAAGCTAACCATTATTCGACCTCCATTCTGTGCCTGGAGCTATGCGTAACTTCCTTAGTGGCAGATACTAGTATAGCCGCTCTGTAAAAGGGGAACTTGAGGATCAGAGAGGTTAAGTAAATTGCCCAGACTCACAGAGTACTTTAATGCTAAGGACATATATCAAAATACCTTCTGCATTTGTCTCCACAGATTCCAACCACACCTCCCCAACTAACATACATGAAAAGGCTAAGAGCACTTTGGTGGAGCAGCTTCATATGACCTGAAGGCAGCATTGTTATTGATTATTGATAACAGTGAATGTGGCCACTTTCTCTTTCTTCAACCAGTAGGCTCAGAGCAGATGCTCTTCAGGGGCAATGGAAAGTTATCCTGGCAATAACTTGGGAAAGGGGGTAAAGTCAAACTTCAGAATGGGAGAATGTGCTAGAAAGTTTTTTCAGTATGAGCACTTTGGTGTGTCGAAATCATCACTTCCTCCAGGGACAGGGATTTATGGGTAAAATCGCCGAGTGTGTCTGGTGTGGCTCACAAATATCTCAGAGTAAATGGACATAGAAAGTCATCATAAAGAGACATTCATGTCAGTGACCTGATTTGACTACTTTGAAGGTTTCTGGTTTATGTAATTTGGGTCTTTCATTTACAGATCCATTTCCTCATACGTGTGGTATTGATGATCCTGAAAGAGCTTCTACTGAGAGAATGAGGAAAAGCCCCTCCATACACTGTTGGTGGAAGTGTGTAATGGTACGACTTTTTGGAAAATGATTATGGAATATCTAGTCAAATTAAAAATGCAAAAATACGATGACACAGCCATTGCATTCTAGATTCTGCACAAGTACCAGCAGAAAGGACTGTGTGGAGATGTCATACCCAAACCATGGGTTGAGCCTTGGTCCTCTTCAGGAGAGCACAGGTGAAATAGGGTGAAGCCAGCATCAGGCACCACACAGTTGATAAGAAGAATGAGGTATATCCACATATGAAGATTGGGAATAATCCCTATAGTATGTTAGCTGAAAAAAAACCCAAGGTACACAGGTGTGTGCACAGTATGTTTCCATTTATGAAAATATTGATATGTTATGTGCATAGAAAATTACCAGAAGGATACACCAGAAATTATGAACAGGTGTATCAAGACTGGGGGTCTGGACCTCGAGAGAAGCTCACTCTTCGTTAGGTATTCTCATACTGCTTGAAGTTTATTTTATCCTGCTCATGCATTTATTTTTGAACTAGAGAAAAACACTGGGAAACAAGCCAAGAAGGCCCTTTTCAAAGGGAACCCCTTTCTAAGACAAAGACTGTTGCCATCCCGTTAGCAGCTCCGATTTTATGTTGGAGAGACCATTTACCCTCTTAGCCAATCACATTTTAAAGACCACCTTTGTTTCCTGAGGAAAAGAGGCAGACATGGAATTAGGGCTCTCTTTTATTTCAAAGGAAGGAATCACAGAGATATTTTCCCTTCATGCTTTGTTGCGATGTTCTTTTAGCCTCTTTGCCCAGCCTGACTCTCTGTGAGTAGTTCTCATTTAGTCCTAATGTGTGAGCTCATAAGGATTAGTTAAAACAGGAAGGAGGCAAGACCCCGAGCACATCACTGACTCTGGAACTCCCTAAGCCTGGAAGAATGAAGTGGACCCCAGCTATTCTCAATAGGTAACTGTCCCCTTAGTCTCCTCCACTTTTACTTGATGATTTATTAATTTTGGTGCAAAAACATAGAGAAAGCTTAAGAAAGTACTGAACTGGGGTGCATGGGTGGCTCAGTTGGTTAAGTTTCAGACTCTTGGTTTTGGCTCAGGTCATGATCTCAGGATCCTGAGTTCCAGCCCCAGGCATAGGGCTCCATGCTCAACGGGGAGTCTGCTTAAAGTCCTCTCTCTCTCCTTCTGCCCTTTCCCCCACTCGTGCTCTCTCTCTCTCTCAAATAAATAAATCTTTTAAAAAAAATACTAAACTAAATTTTTTCATTACTGCTTTGTTTACTTGTTTACTATTTAGTGGTTTATCATTAGTGATTCCATATATAATGTCTTTACATTTTATATTGCAATAAATCCAAATGTGAGACATTTAAACAAGATATCTCTTTTTCGTTGTTTATACGATTGGTAAGGTTTTAAAAGTTTGGGGGCTCCCGGGTGGCTCAGTCAATTAAGCATTGGACTTCGGACTATGTGCTAGGAGTGGAGCCTGCTAAAGATTCTCTCTCTTCCTCTCCCTCTGTCCCTACCCCCATCTTTAAAAAAAAGAAAAAGAAAAAGTGCTTGGGGGTCCAAGTGTTAGCAGAAGTATGAAAGGAAAAGGCAGGCTCCTTTATTCAGTAGTGGTGGTGGGAGCAAACTGGCTCGGTCCTTTCAGATGACACCTTGGCTGTGTGTGTTCAAACAGAGATGCGCGTAGTCCCTGACCCTGCGCTTCCCTTCTAGGAGTTTCTCTGGCAGAAACACTTGCAGGTGTGCACACAGGTTATTACACAAGAATTTGATTCATTACTGTTCCTATTCAGGAGCCCTGGAAACAACCCAAATGCATATCAATAGCAGGTTAAACAATCACAGTCATTCCATATGAGGGGACACTGTGTGGGATGGAAAAGAGAGAAGCAGCTTTCCACATACTGACATAGAAGGAGGTCCACTACTGAAAGCCATGTTGAAAAAGAAGAAAGGTGGGCGCCCCAGTGGCTCAGTGGGTTAAGCCTCTGCCTTTAGCTCAGGTCATGATCTCAGGGTTCTGGGATAGATGCCCACAACGGGCTCTCTGCTCGGCAGGGAGCCTGTTTCCTCCTCTCTCTGCCTGCCTCTCTGCCTACTTGGGATCTCTCTCTGTCAAATAAATAAAGAAAATCTTAAAAAAAAAAAAAAAAAAGAAGAAGAAGAAAGGCAAAGTAAAAACAGCATTATGTATGTTCTCATTTCTATTTATATGTACTATAAATATGTATAATAGTATGCACTGAAAAAATATCCGGATGAATATAAACCAAACAGTGTTTATCTCTGAGGTTACAGGGACTTTTACTATTTTATGGCATGCTCTTTATAACTTTCATTACGGCCATGTGTTACTTTTATTATCAGAGATAACAACAATCATTCTTAAAATTAAAAAAATACTGATCAGAAAAAAAAAAAACCAAAACATTGACACTCATTCTTAAAAACAACCAGCACCAGAGATCTTATGATGTTATTATTATTTTTTTTAAGATTTTATTTTTTTTGACAGAGAGAAACGTAGCCAGAGAGGGAACACAAGCATGGGGAGTGAGAGAGGGAGAAGCAGGCTTCCCGCCAAGCAGGGAGCCCGATGTGGGACTCGATCCCGGGTCTCTAGGATCATGACCTGAGCCGAAGGCAGTCGCTTAACCAACTGAGCCACCCAGGCGCCCCTTATGATGTTATTCTTAAAAAGCAGGATATTCCAAACCAATCTACACACCAGTGACTGAATTTGGGGAAAGTTTTTTTTGTTTGTTTCTTTGTTTTACTGCTTAGAGGGTGTGATGCCACTCTACGTGATTAAAACTTTTTTTTTTTCATGGATTGGAAAAGGAGTAGTCCACTAGCTCATTTCCTAAGATTTTAACTAGAAAAGTCCACAAGTTGTTTTAAGAAGCATACATGAACACCAACTGGAAAGTGACAAGCCTCTCAATGTTATACCCGAATGAGAAGGAGGAGGAGGAGGGTGGGGAAGAAGGAAAAAAAGGAGGAGGAGAAAAGCATTTGAATGCTCTATTCGGGAAATGATATTCCTTTTTACCCCCATCATTGGAGATGCATTCTGCAAACCTTCAGCTAGAAGAAGGTGCTGGTAGACTCATTCATAATCCCCTCTTTTCTATTTAACTCTTCAGGCACCAAGTTTTCATGAATTCACACAACTTCTAAAACTGACCATGGAAATAATTCTGTTCTTATAGAATGGTTTATGGTGCCCTCTTTTGGATTTCCATTTACATTCCCAAGCGGGCACCTGACCCCTGCCGCTCAGAGATGAACCTAGTAAATGTGGCCAGAACTGGGTTCCCACGCAGCTAGCTAATCGTGTTTGGTTTGAGGGACAGGGATTCCAATTACCACTCTCGTGTGGCTAGTCCAGAGCCCTGAAAGAGGCCAAGCTGGTGATCCATTCCAGCTTTCCCATTTAGAGTGAGGAACTCTAGGTCAGAAGGGTAGGGGGTAGGGGCGAGGTTGTTCATTGTGGCCAAGAACAGGCAGCAGAACCCCCACCTCTCGTCGAATTAGCTACCCAGCTTATATTCTTCCCATGGCTTTATAAAGAACGTTGTTCAAATGAAGATTTATGACTTCATTTTGGTGGGATGTCTCAGGTGTTTGATCTGAAGGATTAAATGCACGCTTACCTTTCCGCTCATGCAGAGTCTTGCTAGTCTTCCCATCAGTGTATTTGGCTCAGTCTTTGCCCTTCAAGCACTGGCCTCCTTCCTGGGAGAAGGCATGGCTTTACCTGCTTGGGCTGCTTGAGCCTCTTGCCCCTCTGAAGCTGCTGTGTGGGCTGCCAGGATTGGCCTGGAACAGGGGGCCACTGCGTCAATGCCCTTCCATCTTCAGCCTAGGAGATGACCTCTGAGCGGTTTTTGGGGGTCAGTCTAGTCCTCCTACCTCCTGGAAAAGCAACAGACTTTGCTGCCTGGAACTGAGTGGCAACATCGAAGCTGGGAGGTGACGGCCGAAGCGGCCTGGGCTGGCAGGGGCAGGGGCTTATGGCTTTGGGGTCTACACCCTCAGAGGCAGCAAGCCGGAGGGCTCCACACTCTGGGTCCCTTTCTAGTCATTGGTTTATGAATGTCATCAATTCAAAGAGCAGATAAGACCGTCGCAACGTGATGGCCCTAGAAATGCCCTGAAATTATCAGCCCATGATGAAAAGATTTCCTCAAGTTGGACAACATCCTAAGATTCACAGGATATTTCCAACCACAAGTTGTAAGACTAAAATAAAGTGCTACATCATTAATATTAAAAACACATTTTTAATCAGTCATGGTAGAGGAAAGAATGAATTCGCTCTGGGCTCTCTTTAGCAAATGCTATTACAACATTGTTAATATATGAAAAGGCAATCAGAGAGCATGCAGCTAAAATGGGGGGAAGGACTAGAGAGGCACATCAGGCTGTTAATGAATATATGATGTGGTTTTTCTACATGTCATAATGTTTGTGGTATTTATCACTATCTTAGATTTTTTATTCATTTTGATTTATTTTACTAAATAAATATTCATTTTGGTACCCAAATTCACCCTCTTTTACTTAAAGAGGAACCCCTGCGAACTGCATACACATCATTCCTCCATAAAGCCTGGCTTCACCTTGGCATGTCCTGCTCTAGTTCGGGCTGTCCGTGTATGTCCGATAGCTTCACCATGGTCTCCTCTGCTTCCAGTTTTTCAAAGAGCTATCACATCTGTGATCTTGGGTGTGGTTTACAGACTGTGGATGACTTGTAGTTTCTCCTTATTACTTAAACTATCTGTGCCTTAGTTTTCTCATCTTTAAAATGGGGACAATCCTGGTACCTACTTTGAAGGAATGCTGTGAGGGTTCAGTGAATTAATATACGTAAAACACCTGGAATCTTGTCAGTGAAAAGCAAGCACTGGGTAAGAGGTTGTTGGTATTTTCTTTGCTTCTCTGCTGGTCCAGATGCATTTCACAATATGCCACAGAACAAGACCTCAGGCTTTCTTTACCCGTCTCTACCTCCTCCCCTTGATATAATTATATTGGGAGTTTGAGGGATGGAAGGGAGGTTAGAAGTGGTAGGACTCATAATGAAACACGGCAAAATCTTCACCATACAGGAAGTCAACAGATAAAATAAAAAAAAAATTCCTAGTGGGGCATAAACATTGAATCTTGGAACACTGAAAAAATAAAATAATGTAATAAAAAAAATTCCAAAATCCAGAAATCACAATGGAAGCATATTATCTAGAAATACAGAGACGAATACCAAGAAATAGTGGGAAGATTTGAAAACTGTGGTCTCTGAGGAGACAAGACGAGGTAGAACTGGAAATTACTGTTTTTATCATAAACTTTAGCTTTCTTAACTGTATGCATGTACAACTTGGAGTTTTTAAAATTTTAAATATTTTTTAAATGTGACAAATACACATATTTGGCTAAAAATACCCCTCCAAAGCATCCTCTTGGTTGGAAGAAATGGTTTTTTTTCCTCCTGATGTGATAACGATGCTCTTGGTTGCTCTTTGTAGTCATTCTCATAAGAAAAATTAATAAGCAACAAATTGCAACAAAAAGGAAGACGGTTTGTTTAGGTAAATTATAAGTAAGCTTTCCCTTGTGGAAGCCTTTGCTTAATTGGGCTGCAGCTGGTGCTAATTTATTCTCTTCACTGTATCTCATTTTGGTCTTGCATGTGTACTCGCGTGTGTTTGTGTTTTAAGCTTCACATAATTTGAGGCTTTCATTTGATGGCACAAGTTTGGGTCCAACTGGAAGTGCCCACAAGCAGCTTATCGTAAAGAAGAATTTACTTTTTCTGACAGTTGTTTTGCTGCACACCTGGGAGCCACTGATTATAACTGGAGTACAGCTGGGAGGAACTAGGTTGGTGGTTACTCTCGATTTCCTGTTCCATCACTGTTCTCTCGGTTCATTCCTTCCTCCAGCCAGGTCCAGTATTGGCTCTGTGTGATGAGCGGGGAGGGAGCTGGGATGAAGGAAGCCCTCATCAGCTGGTCGATACTCATCTCGGTTCACTGGGCATGGAAACCAATGGTTGAGCCTCTATCTAGAAAAGACAGCATTCTGGGCACAGCGTGGAGAGGCGATTGGCTATTTTAGTTTGAAGAATGAAGAAGACCCTCTGGGCATATTTTTCTCGCGCTTACAAGTGTTTCTGCTTGGTCTGCTGGACACCGACGGCATACCATTATCATCTAACAAGTGGCATCCGTCACGGTCCCATCTCTCTGTGTCTCACAAGAAAGAGCAATGAATAATGAGCTGGTGGATTTTTTCCAGTCTAGGTACAAGGAGCAGATTTCATTTCATTACTGAATTTTGAGTCAAACTTGCAGCCATGATTAATCACTTAGGGGAGATTTTTTTTTTCCTGTTTTCTTTTTCCCGTTGATATTTTTAGAGAGCCAATACCTAGCTTAAAAAAGAAAAAAAAAAGTAATGAGACCCCAACTGTCAGCTATTTTGTAAGGCAAAACTGGGAATCTTGAGTTTGAGATATATTAATCTATTACAAGATACTACTAAATTATTCTCTCTATACAAGACAAATGAAGGATCAAAAGTAACTTTGTTTAAAGATTTTATTTATTTATTTGACAAAGAGAGAGAGATCAAAAGTAGGCAGAGAGGCAGACAGAGAGAGAGGAGGAAACAGGCTCCCTGCTGAGCAGAGAGCCCCATGCGGGCCTCAATCCTCGGGCCTCAATCCTCGGGCCTCAATCCCAGGACTCTGAGATCATGACCTGAGCCAAAGGCAGAGGCTTAACCCACTGAGCCACCCAGGTGCCCCAAAAGTAACTTTGTTTAAAAACAAAGCAATGATGGGGTGCCTGGGTGGCTCAGTCCTTAAGCATCTGCCTTCAGCTCAGGTCATGATCCTGGAGTCCCAGGATTGAGCTCTGCATAGGGCTCCCTGCTCAGCAGGAAGCCTGCTTCTCCCTGTCTCACTCCCCCTGCTTGTGTTCCCTCTCTTGCTGTGTTTCTCTCTGTCAAATAAATAAAATCTTAAAAAAACAAAAACAAAGCAGTGTTGAACCTTGAAAACATTATGCTAAATGAAATATGCCATATACAAAAGGACAACTATTATGGTATTCCCTTTATATGAGGGACCTAGAATAGTACATTCATGGAGACAGAAAGGAGGATGGTGGTTGTCAGAGGTGGGAGGAGAGGAGGAATCAGGAGTTTAATGGGCACAGTTTCTGTTTGGGATGATGAAAATGTTCTATGAATGGAAGGTGGTGATCGTTGCACATCATCGTGAATGTACTTAATGTCACTGAATTCTATGCCTAAAAATGGTTAAGATGGTAACTTTTAGGTAATGTTTATTTTGCCTCAATTTTTAAAAATGTATAAAAAAATAAGCAGTGTTTCTTGTCTGATGCCGGTGTAGTCCAAATTACCTAAATAAACATGTGTGGTTTTGTAAAACTCAGAGATAACTTCTTTCTCTGTCACCCTTTGGCCGATTTTTCTGTATTGTTTCTCAACAAGAATAAATAAGGGAAATAAGGGAGAAAAAATTTAACTTGACAAATACTGCTGATTATTGGCCTGATGTATGGTCCTCTGGCAACATGGGGTTTATTACAGCCTAATCAACATTTAGGTTTAGCGATAATCAGGATATTTCAAAGTATTCTCATTCTTCTGACCCTCAGCGACTGTAGATACTAAGTTTTTGGATGTGCAGTAGCTCACGTGGTCACTGTTACTCTGACCTGATTGCAGCCAGCCTCCCCAACAGCTGCACAAAGAATTTTTGCAATAGCTCAGCCAAAGGAGAGCGGTGGGAATTCTGTGGGATTAGAGCTGGAATTTGGAACTCCGGCACCGAGGCTGGGAGGCGGCAGATGGACATTTAAGCTATTTGTTACATAAATGTTTCCAAAGCCCAGCTAACTCTAGCCTATGTTACCTTAGCCCAGAATAGGCTTCTTCCTGCAGAGCTAGCAAGTAGACCCTTCCGGAAGCATCCCTTCTGTCGCCTCACTGTCCGAAGCACAACTCACATGCACAACCACAGAAGACACTCTCCCTTCCAGGACTGTGCATTTTGCTCCCTGGTGAGCCATTGACTGTGCAAAGATAAGCATTCAGAAGATAGATATGTTTTATACTTTTCTCCCATTGATGTTTCTAAAATCCTGGCCATAACCTAGAGAATCTGTTGTTTCAATTCTTCTTAAGATTTTCTAACTTGAGTTTAATAGGCCAAAGTTAATGGAGAGCAAATAAGCTATAGTGTCTTTATATCTTGAATAAAAATTTAATTTTGATCCCTTCAGTGAGGTGTCCGAGGAAGCTAGGTGTCCCATGGCAGAAACCGTGGCCTGTATATAAATATCTTGTTCTAGGGATAAGGTAAAAAAACACTTGAGACACTGAGGAGACATATTCTCCTAAAGAGGAGAGCATTTGGGATTGGGGCACAGTTTAGGAACGGCTTACAACTCAGAACTGTGTGAGGTATACTGTTCTCTAAAATAATTGGCTTTGGGCGCCTGCCTGGCGGGCTGAGTGGGTTAAAGCCTCTGCTTTCGGCTCAGGTCATGATCTCAGGGTCCTGGGATCGAGGCCCACGTCGGGCTCTCTGCTCAGCAGGAAGCCTGCTTCTTCCTCTCTCTCTGCCTACCTCTTTGCCTACTTGTGATCTCTCTCTCTGTCGAATGAATAAATGAAATCTTTAAAAAAAATAAAATAAAATAAAATAATTTGCTTTATCCTCAAACTGTTGTTGAGCAAAGAATTTTTAAATGATTGATATACCTAGAGAAGGTGATAGGGAAATCTGGTTGTTTTCTAATGTTAAGGACGAAACATATGCAAAACTTGGAAATAAGAGCAAGGATGATTGCCTACACTTTCTATGTGGCATTAGGACTGCGTCACATGGGCCCGCCTAAGGATCACCTAATTCTCTAGCAGTGTGCTGTGCACCTTTGTTGGACATGTTATTTACTATTAATTAATTTGTGTATGTTAACTTGTAGTAAACTAAAAGCAGATAATTCCTGTCTGATAGCAATACAAATGGATTTTGCCCACAAAAAAATTACTTCTGCTTGGTAAATAGAAATAACAACCCTAAGGTCTCAGTTTTATTGCCCTGTATAACACAAGCCAATTTTGTGTGTAACTTGATCATTTATTCCAGTGTGGTTTCTTTCAGTGATGACAAATACAAATCTAATACTCCTTTATTCCTTTGAACCAGTGTTGGTCCTTCATTAAGGAGAGAAGAAAATCTTTAGTGTGTGCTCATCTTATTTCATATAATGACCATGTTTTTGACCTTGTGAAAATTATTGGTTGACAATGATTTGCTTCTCAAAGAGAAAGAAGGCAAGTAACTAAAGGTTAACTGATAACGCAAGTTAGAGGCCACAGTTTTCAGGAAATATCAGAGACCAAAAAGTGAGTTTCCACGAAACACCAATGTGGCTTGTTTTTCAAGATGCCCAAAGTCCAGGTGGGTTTGTAATTGCCAACAATCTTGCCCAACCACGAAATATTGAGACATTCTAAATATACTATCAGAGGCAACAATGGTTGTGTAGGCAGGAGAAGGGGGATGTATGGAGAGGGAAAACAAAGTGAAAAGAGACCCTTCTGACCAGAATTATTTTACTAATTACTTTCCTACTCCATCCAGAATGTGAAGGGCAGGTTTGCTAAGAGATAAAAACCCAAAAAGGTATGAGCTATGCTCTATGCTCTCAAAAACTGGAGCCCTGTTAATAAAAATGCAGCTTCAAATATAAAGGAAATTAACTTTGTATATTTAAAGCAGGGCAAGGAATGATCAATATCCCTTCTGTCTTAGAGGATCTGAGTGAGAAACATCACTGCATGGCCTTTGGTTATGAAAGGCCAAGCTCATGGGCCTGAACCCGAGGAGAAGATGAAAATGAAGAGAAATAAATGAATCTGTGTCATCAAGCACAAGAGCTTTCTCATAGCGTGTCTAGAGGGAGGAAGTGTGTGGCCCCTGAGGGACTTAGGAAAAGTTAGGGGAAGAAGGGTCAAATTCCACAAGAGAACTGCAAAGGCAGAACCTTCCATAAAGAGAATAGTCTTGAAGAAAAATCATGTCCAGTATTTGACTTACAGTTTTTCCCAACTATTCTAGAATTGCCCTCAGTCCCCTCAGCCTTTCAGTAGAAATCTGTTAACTTCAGCAACAGTCTTGTGTAAGGCATGCTTTGAGCCCTGAAGGAAGTGGGGCTAAGCGCACACATGAGAAGTAGAGAGAAGAGGGGACAGTAGCCACAGATGGAGGAGGAACTCAGCCTGAGAGGTAACAGGGAAAAGTCACCTCTGTCCTCTCTACCCAGCTCCCAAGAAACTTTAGAAATGGGGGGTGCACAGTGGATTCCTTACATTTATTTGAATTTGAAAGGGGGGCTCAATTCATTTTTCTTACTTAAGAGAGAATGAAGCCAGAATCCTAGAGAATTCAAGAATCCAGGTTATATAAATATACCTTAGAAGTCTAGAGTGAAATGGGGCATGCACATGGATTGAAGTCCTCAAACCCTAGCCCATAACTGTCTTGGCGAGGCTAGCGTGTTCTTGCTAGTTCAGAGCAAGGGCAGAGCAGTTTTGGGGGCAACTGGCTCTTTAAGAAAAATAGTACAAAATTCCTATGGGAAGACAAAGTACAGGGCCTGAGAAGGGGCTCCACCATCGAAAAGCCTTAAAGTTGAGGTTTCGTCTGTGTTACTCCTCTGGACTCCAAGCCCTGTTAGAGCAGGAATTAAGGAAATGAAGAGATGCCTACCCTCTCAAGTCAACATTATGTTTAGGAAAGGAAAGCTCGAGTCCTATCAGAGCGGTTGAAACACAAGGGTTTAGAACAGAAGATGCTGGAGCTGGGCACTTGTGCCAGGATGGTGATTTTGGCTGGTGCTGCCAGCCCTCCGAAGGCGGCTGATTAAAAAGCCAGGCACCAGATGGCCCTCCCAAAGACCGGTCACCAAATAGCCACCACACGGAGTCGGGGGTTTCCAGGTAATGGCTGGATGAGCCTCTCCCTTCTCTTCGGCTTTTAGAGCAGATTTGAGGATTTAGTGGTAATCCTTTTGTTTTCACTGTTGGCCTGAAAACCACTAGCGTGGGTGGTCCCGAGTCTGTCTTGTTAAAATTCTACATTTCTCTTTTTCCTTGCATCAATAAGAGATTTTAGGCGTGTTTTCTTTGTTTTGACTTGTTTTAATTTATTTTTAGTTAGAAGAGAATACGGTGCTGGCAGCGACCTAGAAAGGAATAAAAGGCATCCACACAGCCTTTTTAGGATTGGAAACATTTCAGAGTTAGAAATTATATTGTTCTATTTTATAAAACTAATGAAAAATCCTAATGCATATAGAAACATATCTGATGATACCTATTTTCCAGAGCCCATTTAGACACTTGATTTCATAAGATCTGCATACAAAATCCCACAAGGTGTGTAGAGTGAGTATTATTTTCCCTTTCCCTCCTCTTTCCCTACCTACCAACCCGCCCGCTGTCCTCCCCCCTGCAATGCAATGAAACTAATCAAGCCTGGAGCTGGCGTAGCAGCCAGTGGGGGAACTCAGACAGATCTCGGGTTTCCTTACCCTTAGTTACCCCAGTCATCTTCCCCATTGTATCCCTTAACTAAACTTCTTTCACTAATTAACTGTAGTTTCTCTCGTGCCGTTATTCCTTATTCCTGTTTGACCTCATGTGCAGTTCTGGTGGTTCTACAGTGACTATATCCTACGGTCTGGATCTACCCGGAGCCAAGGATATCGGTGTCGAGCCTCATAGGGGATATGGATGAATGAAAGAATGAGTGAGTGAACATACTGAATCAAAGCACCGTGCTGGAGGATGAACATGCTCATGTGTTTTTCTCAGGACACAGAGAGCATCTCTCTGCTTCTGGAGAGCTCTGTCCATTGTGCTCACAATGTTCTTTTCTGGTTTTCTTCCTGTTGCCTCCAGCCACTCCTTTTGTCTCAGTGTGGGCCCAGCCTTCCCCGCCTGGCCCCTAATTATGGGAACTCCTCCAGGCTAGTCTTAGGCCTCCTTGCCTTTCCTGCTCTCTCTCCCTAAATGGGTTCAACCATGCCCTCTCCTTCAAATGTTGTCTACAGGCCAATTAATTCCAAAATCCATTTCTACCCCAGAACTCTCTGAGGTCTGACCCTTAAATCTAACCATGCATTTAATATTTCTACTAGGATGTCTCAAATTCCAACCCAACCCACCCCAGATAGAACTCATGATCTTCTCCACACACACCCCCAACTGGATTTCCTGCAAGTCTTCCTATCTACCACAACTCCCACTGCACAAGTCAGGAATCTGGAAGTCATCCTTGGAACCCCTCTCTCCTTCACCCTCTAGAATGTATCACGTTCTACCTGCTGAATTCCTGGTGGCCTTGACAGTCTCTCTCCACTCCCTCAGCACCCCTCCAGTCTAAGCTTCGGTCATCTCTCGGCTGGACCTGCAATGCATAGCTCCACCTGCCCCGCTGAGGCCCCGCTGAGGTCCCGCTGAGGCCCCGCTGAGGTCCCGCTGAGGCCTACTCCCATTCTTATACTCATTCTTCACACCAGAGGCTCTTCACATCACTCATTTGATCTACGGTGCATCACTGCCCCCCCCCCCATGCTGTTAGTTCCTTTAGTTCCCTCCATTAAGCCATGCTCCCCATGGGGGTCTTTCCTCCTTCCTCTCTGCCCCCACAAGCCACCACTATGACAAGGTGTTCTTTCTGCCTGGGAATTAGCTCACCCTCTAATACACCCGAATATGTAGAACTGCCTGGTTACCCCCTACCTACTGCTCTGGCCTCGTTTCCGTTATCATTTCCTCAAACCCGGGCGGTATTCCTCTGCTAGACACTCACAGAGAATTATGTTCTGGATGATGCATCTTAGAGGTAATCACACTCCTTCATTCAGTCAACAGCCCCTTACTGACTCCCTACTTTGTGCCAGGCACTGCTCTAGCCTCTTGAGATCCCACCAGGGAGTTAGACAGACAAACATCCTCGCTCTCATCCTGTGGGAATCACATTTCCATGAACAATCATAAATTCATTTCTGCCCATACTGCGGGTGTTCGGGGAGAGTTCCGGCTGTGTCTGCTTTTGCTGACAGTCACCCTCAGCCCTCAGAAGACAGGGCCACCCCCCCCGCCCCCCGCCTGGTTCTCAAACATTTGGGAAATTAATGGATATTTACATTTGTAAATTAACAAATGAATAAATGTAATTTGAGTATTGCAATTTGGCTTATATTGAACTTGTGCTATTTTTAATACTTAATAAATATTGTGATACACAATGAGGAAATGAAGTCCATGTGTAATTGCCAGGACAACCTTTCTCCCAGTTAGCCATGAACCTTTAGAAGACAGGAAGAACCATTCCCTTCTCCCCCAGGGATTGAGGAGTGGCTTCTGAAGAACTAGCTGAGCTTTGCTGCCATCTTTTGACCAAATTTAATACCACAAAAATGAAAACCACATTGCACTGTGTTTCAGGTTCTGAGACACCCATGAAAATTCGCCCCACTGAGTTCTATTTCTGTCTAAAAATCCAAGAAATTGTTGGCAGTTATGAGGCAATCCCACCACACCCAGAGCCTTTTATAGATGTATTTATGTTTGTTTGCATAGCTATCCCCTATCACCCTTCTCCTTCCACATTCCCACATTCTTCACCATGGTGAATGCTTCAAAAGTGTGTGTGTGTGTGTGTGTGTGTGTGTGTGTGTGTGTGTGTGAACATACATGTGAACAGTAAACAAACAGCTGTTTTATATCAGAATTGGTGGGGCACAGACAATAAATATTTCCTATTATCTTTATTAACATTATCATTATTATAAAGATCCTTCTGCTTCAAAGTAGATGAGCTAAAAAAGGCTTCTGCTCTGCTGTGAATTCTTCTGCGCAGAAGGACACTCACCCCAAACTCAGTGTAAAATTTTTCCCTCTTTCCCTCTCTCCCAGTCTCTCTCTCTCTCTCTCTGTCCTGGAAAGCCTATTAAAACTTTTGTTGCTATCTCAATCCTTTAAACTGATTATATATATTAACATTATATATTATACACTTACTAGAATATATTTTATATATTACTTAATATCTTCTGTAAATATTTAAACTTTATGTAATATGTAGATATAGATAATTTAAGTACTTCATATTTTGTCTCTCCAGTAAAAAGAGAAACTCCTGGTAGTGAGGAATTGCATTTTACACTCTGGATCTCCCACCATACTAAAGAAACTGTTGGGGATTATATTAAGGACTCTTTTCTGAAATGAAGAATGTCAAGTAATACTTCGTTTTGCTCTGCTATATTTTGTGTGAAGCCTGTAGTAAGAATATTATGACAGGTTCTCAGAAAGCTAAGCCGTCACATTTTTAAATACATAGCTGAAGATTATATTCCTTTGAGAATTTTGCAAATTTGAAAATATGCCCTCTTTGAAATAGCTGTAACACCAGAGAGCCTCTGAATATTTGAATCTGGAGAATAGAAACTAAGAACCAGGGATCAATCCAGAGTTCACGTCTTTCAGCAAAGAAAGGCAGAGAAATGAAAGATTGTGAATTGCCTCTAAGGAAAAGTCAAGAAGGACATCATGCACAGATATTTGAGCAAGAGGTAGACTACTTAAAGGAACAGATAGATATTCCTTGGAGTCTCTGAAGGACATCTGCAGCAGAACTGGTTTCAGGGAAGGAAAGTTTTTGGATAACCCAAGAAAACAAAAATCATGACGTGAAGAGCTGTTCACCAGCCTGACGTTAGCCCCTGCCGTGAGCATGACAGGGAACTCACGCGGGTGAGGGACAGATCACTTCCTTTTGCAGCCATCTTTCTTTACTCTTCACTACAGTTCAGCTCCTGGTGATTTAATGATTCTAAACACCCAAGTTTAAATGTCTAGTTTTAAACAGTTATTTGTGAACAGGGATATGAAGAAAAATGATGTTTTGAAGTATAGACTGCTGTGTGACTGAGAACAGAAATCGGAATGACTGTTTTAGAAGCTACATCACATGTGCTTTTCACTAATCATACTAAAATCATTGCTCATTTCCACTTTTGCCCAGAAACATTCTGAACATCGGGTGCTGTCTGCGGTCCTTAACATGGGTGGCCTGGTTCACCAGAAATGGAACCGCTAGGCTTCCAGTAGAATTTTCCCGTCCCAGCTGAACACATTCTCTAGACCCCCAGAGCATTCTGACCGCTTCTGACCTCAAGGGTAAATGGGACAACTGGCTGGATCAGGCTTTTTGGGAAGACTAATGGGTACAGAGCACCTACTGAAGATATCACCTGGTTATTTAAAAACCTTTGTGTAGTTCTATGAGCCAAATGGGAGTTCTCTGCAGAGGACAAGGAACTATTCATTTCTCTCAGGTTTAACTTTTCAGAGAAGCCCTTTTCAGAAGGGGGCCCCTCTATTTCGAGAGCACTGAATCGTCCTGGCGACTCTGGTGAAAGAGACATGAACCAGCCGATGAAGCAAATGTATTTCAGACGGAAAGTGATGGCTCTTGGAATGGTGAGCATCCGGTGTCCTTTTATCTTAGATGAACATCTGTCTCCCTTAGTCAATAGATCACACCTGTTGAACAACCAAACCTCTCACTATGTCAACGTCCAAATGAGGGTGAAAATACTGAAGTCAAGGTCCTAGCCCTAGAGAGAGAGCCTGATATGATCTCTTAGGTTTGGCCTGGCCTTCAGGAATAATTTTTTGAAGCTCCCAGGTGATTTTAATATGCAGCTGTGACTGAGAACCCCAGTGTAAGCAGAAGGAGACTTTGATGTATTTGGGGGGAAAGTCTATTTATAGAACAAAAATTAAAACAAGCGCAATAGAGATATGAATTGTTTATAGAATTTTTGTCATGTGTCTGAAACGTTTTTAAATGATTTTGTTTACATTAAATTTTTAAACTCTTTTTATCAGTTTAGATAATTTAATATGGATTTACTGAGCTCTTGTCAATATTACAAACACATCGTGAGGTACATGATCTCTTGTTCATTGTGTCAGTGATGAGCAGTTATAATAAACAAAACTAAGATGAGTCTACATATCGCTCACGTACCTGTGTATGCCAACCTTTCAGACTTTTCCTCAGGGGACCACTCTATCATGGACAGATGGGGCGTCTGGGTGACATTTTATACTTTATTTTTCCTATTTTATGACTCGCTTATATAGACTATTTTTTTAAGCATTGGATAAATACAACTGGGGTGACTGGATGAGAAATTTTGTCTTTGTATAGCAGGAAAGAATTTAACTTATATTAGTAGAAATACGGTTCTCAAAAAACCTGTTAAGGAGTCTGTGCTAGTCAAAGACTACCTGACTTACAGAGTGTCTGAACTATGGTGCCAATAATCCATCCTCATGGAAACAATACCATGAGCTGGTATTTTCAACTTCCTTTATACCTTTGGTTTAATGGCTATTAAGGCATGACCACAAAACAAGCAGGAAAAAGTAGGGCTGAAATGTAGTCCCATAACCACCTGCCACACACCAACTATACCTGAAAACTATACTTGAAAACTCTTAAAGCTGTACAAGATGAGCTTATTAAAAACCTTTCCTGGTTAGCATTGCCTCTAGCAATGAAATACCATGGATCTATGATTTTGACCTGTGTCTTTTCTAGAATTTTAAACCTGAATCATGTGTGTGTTTGCATGTGTCTGAGTAATGGAGAAGAAGGCAAACACAGGCACTGTCACTCTGAATCACTTAGCCCATCAAACTTTAATGATCTCATGTGTCTCTCAGAGACCTTGTTGAAATGCAGGTTTTGGTTCAGTAGCTCTGGAGTGAGACATGACTCTGCATTTCTTTCAGGCCCATCCCATGATCCTGGGGCTGACGCCACTGGTCCACATTTGACACTTTTGAACAACAGGATCAGAACCCATCCTGATAAGAAGGCCAATGCCAGGTAAGGCTCTCTGGGGGCAGCAGATGACATCAGTGAACTGTCTAGCCCTTCATTCCGTGCCTCCGATGGAAGCGGGAGGGGGCAAGGGTCATCTGGGCCAGCACAAAGCCAACACTGCCCTTGATAAAACAGCAACCCACGTGTCAGCTTTGCACATGGATGGTGGATTGCGAAAAGATTGTACAAGACGGGTTCAGAATACTTTCTGAGATGAATTCACATGAATTCTTAGTATATGACCTACACTGTAAATTAAAAGTTGATAGTAGACTATTCTCATGGCATTTGCTTGGACTCTGTCTCCATGCCCACATGTTTATTAATTTGTGCTGGCTATTTGATTTAAAAAGTGAAATCTACCATCACTTCCACATAGAGAGTTCATCTCTACTGGACATCTAGGGTACATATGACACCTTGAAGACCATTTAGAATCATAAACATGTTTCCTTTCCTCAAAGATTATACTTCAATTCAATTGGACATTATTAATATCAACAGATATTTATTAAACTATATTTACCTATCACTATTCATTATATAGGAGAAGACAGAGTCTGCTGTATTTTTCTTGATATAAAATTATTACCTATTCTTGTCTAATTTAAGAAATGTTCCTTTTTGGCAACTTTGTTCTTACACATTGATGAGACATATAACCTCCAAAGAGAAAATCAGTGACCTTTCTGGCTTCCTATCACGTGACACATTCTGTCCATTTCCTGGACTTTGCACTTGAAAAGGAATACAATGTATTCTGAAGCAGTTACCTACCATATTAGAGGAACCACAATAGAGCCATTGGATTTTGGCAAATGACTCTGGATCTCAGTTCTCCCATTTGAGACAGGTACATTCTAATAGGTCTTCAGGTTCCCAAGATCTGTGTGATGGTTCTTTCTGTCTCCCCCACTAGTGAATAGATGCCTCTGTCCAATCAAAAATTTTAGGGCCACAGGCCCTTGAAGAAGAGGTGATGTTTTGGAAAAGAGCCAAAGAGGGAGTTAAAATTGTATGATGAATACGAAAAACAGCTCACAGTGTTTATCTCTGGATAGAAGATTGTGAGGCATTTACTTTAAGTTCGCTCTTCCCAGCTTTTATTATATTAATGTATGTCTCTTTTATAATTAGATAAAATGTAACTTAAAATAAAATCTATTAGGGGTACCTAGGTGGTATAGTCACTTAAATGTCTGACTCTTGGTTTCCACTCAGGTCCTGATCTCAGGGCTGTGAGATCGAGTCCTGCATCAGGCTCTGTGCTCAGCCGGGAGTCTTCTTAAGACTCTCTCTCTCTCTTTCTCTGCCCCTCCCCCTGCTTTCTCTCTCAAATAAATAATTGAAGATTTTTAAAAAAATTTTAAATAAATTAAATCTAATTAAAACACACAAGAAAGAAGAAAAATTAGAAAAGATGAACTCTACTATTTCTCCTTGGTTGTAAAAATAAATCCTACACTAACTATGAATCTGATGATTAGGCTGGAACAGACAAAATGGTCACAGAATTTTAGGCCTAGTTTCCAAAACTGTAAGCCAAAAAAAAAAAAAATCTGAATTTGGAGAGAGGATGTTGTTTTCTCTGGGCCAAGAACATTAATCACCAAAATGCTTGGCGGGGCTAGGGCTGGTGTCTGCCCACTGGCACTGTTTAGTCTTGGTGTATCATCTGATGATAGCCCTAAAACAAAATCAGGGAACATGCTCATTAAATAATAATAATAATAATTTTTAAATATAATAAGAACACTGGCTGTCTCGGGAATTTTATGATCTACTTTATTGCTTTTCCATTTGTTTCAAGTGTGAAAGGCCATGTGTGGTTATGCTTCCTCTGTTCTTAGATGTAGTCGGCAAGAGAGTCAACGTCACATACTGGACTCTTCAGTCCTCTTTTTTCCCTCTGTCAATAGCATCAATTTCAAGTTAGGTCAACAGGATTTCTACTCCCAAGGAATGAGAAGAGAGGTGTAAACTTCAGTGGCCTTGGCCATACCAGCTGGTGGAGGACAGCAAATAAAGACAAGCTAATAGACATCAATCGTAATAGACATCAACCCCATTTGTCTTCACAGCAAGACCACTAGGTCTCCAAATGCTAACCCTCAACCCCGACCAAGGCCCTCTATGCAGTTTTAGAATCCACCACCTCATGGGCTCACTTAGGAACCAGGTACAGTTTTCTGGTTATTACTGTATTTATTTTCTCTGCCCTCTGACTTCTGCCATAGCTATGCCCCAGCTTATCCTTTGCATACCTGAGGGGACACATGTCCTTGGAGTTGTGCAGAGCAGCTCTGGCTTGCTGTAACACCTGTAGGCCCTTTCTTCTACTCTGGCCTCATTGGACATCCTGCAGTTTCTCCTGCTATCATTGAAATAGGGAGATATGTGGCCCCATATGTAGAGAGTAGGCAGTTCAAATGGCTGCTGCCAATCCCGGTACTTCATTCTCTTGCTCATGGGGTTTGGATCAGGATGTGGGCACACGAGCCAAGCTGGGCCAGACAGAGGCCTTCTCTGGGATTCTTGAAACTGAACCTGAAGTCAGGAGACCCTTTTCGTCTTGAATGGCAAAGTCGGGAAGGTGTGAGCCAAGGAAGCAAAAGAGGCGTTGGCTCTAGCCCCAGGGAGAAAGCTGATTTGTGGTCGGGGAGAATGAACATGTCACTCGGTGAGAAGAAGGGACAGAATGTGAGGAAAGAGTCTTGATGATATTTACTTTCCCATTTGAGTTGTTTCAAGCAATACCATTTCCCTTTCCAGTTACGTGAGCCAATACTTTTTCTAACTGGCCTAAGCTCTTTGAGTGGAAGTTTTTGTACTGTGTAACCCAAACACTTTGACCAACACTTTACTAATGATGCTCTCATTCCTCCCTTGTTTCCGCTCTCTCTCCCCCTTCTAAAGATTCCTTTGTCTTTTATTTTTCAGCCACAGCTACCCTCCCCATCCTATAGAATGTGTTTTCTTTTCTGCTAATATATCAGTTGAGGGTCAAGATTAATGGAAGTCTATGTTTCCAGCCCATTCATTGTGGACTATGCTGAGGGTGGATGAAGTTTAAACTAGAAAAAAAGTATAAATACCAAGCAGTATAATTTAAAACTGCCTGGGGCTGTAGGTAAAGATTCAATGTAGTCAATTCAATAGTACATAGTGGCCCACATCCCTCTGGGCTTTGTCCCCTGAACAAGGGTGGACGTATCTTTTGTTGTTGGCTATCTGAGCAATCCTGGAAGACAGAAACAGTTTGAGATGATGTCAGAGGGATACATCATGGTAGAATGCAATGTTTCATAGTTCATGGTCTCACAGGGTCTACTCATCCTGTGGACTCCAGTTCCTACCTTTAAAACCCTCACTAGTAGCTCTTTCTTAATGTTCCAATTATCACCACCTTTCTTACCCGTATGGAACACATAGGCATCAACATGAGCAAGCCGTATCTGAGATTTGAAAGCCCATAGCTTGTTAGGGTCCTTGAGTTATGGTACTTTACTTGAGTAAATCTTGTCCTTGAGTTATGGTAATTTAATTCTTGCCAGACAAAACAAATTCTAGCTCAAGAGCTTATTGAAGGTCTTTGCTACTAGCTAAGAGTTTACATAAAAATACACAGTAATATGAGAGTTCTTGTGTTGAGAGGTGTGGGAAAGTCAACCAAAATACTTCCTACTTAACCCACTGAACAGGACTTACACATCTCTTCTTTCAGAGTCTTTATGGTGGCTGAGTAGATGGGTCACAGCCTTCGATAACCCTTCTATTATTTGGGCAGTACTCAGTGAACTGAGCTTGGCCATAGTCACATTCTTTTGAGTTCATATCCTCATGGACTCACAAATCGCTAATACCTACTAATACCTAACAATATGGTGAGGACAGCTGGGGCTCAGGCTGCAGCTGCCAGTTAGGGATCCTACGCACCACTATCCATTCACTTCCTTTGGCATATTCCTCATTATACCATTTCTAATTGGTAATATTTTTTGAGCTTCCCCTTTAACATCTATATATCTTTTAAATGTTATCCAAGACAATTTTAAATTTCTAATCTTAGAATTATTTTTGATGTCCTTCTAAAGGAGGTGCCATCTTAACCAGTGATCAGTAGCAGACACTTAATGATCTTTCAAAAGGGGAGTGATAGACAGCTGCTTTAGGCATCATCAAGTTCTACAGTTCCATGGCCAGTGCTGCTCTAGATTTATCAGAGTCTCGAATCTCAATAGATCTCTGTTATGGAGACTATCAATATTATAAAATCCATAAGCTCATAAGGAGTGCCAATGCCAATAGTGGCATCTGTACTTTTCTCCTCACTTAAAAGCAGTATTCCAATGTGAAATTTGGCAAACAGATCTCCCAAAATATGCCTAGGTCTGAGATGACTTCTTCAGTATCCAGATAACTCTGCCAGCCCATTTGCTCCCATCTCAGGGTGAGATGAGAAATATTCTCAGTTTATTTTTCTAGGTGAGGATATGCTTAATATGCTTAGGGCTTTTAAGAGTCCTTATATTTAGGTATATTTATTAGCTAAAGATATGATGTCATATTTTTATCTCCTTTTACAGATAAGAATGCTCTTAATTATCACCAATTTTAAAAATATGGTTAATCTTAAGTATTTAAAAATAAAACTTATTACTAAAAAAAAGATTGTGGTTACCTTAGTCAGATTTCTTCTCATTTAATTATCGGCAAAAATAGAATTAATATAGTCCTAAGATAGCCCAGTAAAAGTGTACCATGCTCTGTTCCATGTAAAAGCAAATGGTTCCTTCTTGTCCTCTATCTTAGGGTAGAAAAGAAGGCATCATGAAAACAATATAAAGTTCAATCATTGCATCCTGTTCTTCTTCACCTTGCTAAACTTTCTTTACTACAGTAATGGAGCTCATCCTGTAGCAAGTGAATATGTTCCACTTACTGTTTTCAAGGCTGAATTGAGCAAATGTATAAAGTTAATGTCTACTAAAATCTATGCATTCACTGTTTTTAAATTAAAAGTGCTATTTCCTATTGTTTATTGAAAGCCTGAGCTGTTTAAAATTTATCATACATCTCAGCTTTGGCAAATCCAGACATTCTCATTTAGCACCACCAATTAAAACAGGAAAAAAGGAACATTTTTTTGTATCTAGTCACCTGGATGATAGCTAAGAATCTTCCCATTCATGATATTCATTTTAATCAAATACATAGATATTGAAATAATCATCACTTATCAACAGAATCTTATTAGCATATTATTTGTATTGACTTTTGCCTCTTTTCTGTGGCATCCCCAGATTCCATAGAATAGGGTAACTTTAAGCCCTTCTCCAAATATTTGGGAATTTCTTGGCAATGAGTCTCTGGCCACTAGTCCCATTTGTGCTGCTTTAGCTCCCTCTGTTGATTTTCAGTATGATTTTCACCAGAGCAACAAAAAAGAGTCCAGGTCTCTCTAGTTTTATACTCCTTTGGGGGGGAAAAAGGCTTTGCTCTATTTTAAGTTAGTGGACCAGATCCACAGAGATAAAGGCCATGTTGCACACATGTTTTTTCCTGTTACACATCGTGTGTCCTTAGCTATCTCAGACTACCATCAATCCAACACCAATACCATCTTGGTCCCTTCATCTCTACGGGGTCTGGCGTAATGCCATTATCCTGCCTCTGCCTCCAGTTGGCACAGTGACTCCATGAACAAGCATCAATACCAAATTTGGACTGATGAAAAAAATCAGGCTCAGATATCATTTGAATAAATCAAATAGTGTTGCTGTCAGGATAAACAATGGAAGTATCTAGGGCAGGCAGATTTACCAGTTTTCAGATCCCCAAGTCCTCACAAAGGGGAGTACATAGCAGGACTCAAAATAGCCTTGTGACTGAGCATCCCAGGGGATGAAATGTCCTTCCCCAGTTTTATGATGCTGGAGAATTCTACACACTAACAATTCTGCAAAAGGCCAGCAATCACTTTTCTGGGTCCTCAGTAACATGCAGAATATGCATAACTATAGAGCATAGCAAGGTATGACACTCTCAGGCATGAACTTGGTTTCCAGTCTCTCACAGCTAATGTTGTCTAGTTTCCCCTCAAACTACAGACCTACAACAAGCAGTGGTCACTCAGGTTATCTCTGAGTCCTATTAACAGCCCCTTTGGTTAGCCATGGGATCTACTGTACAATGTATAGACACTTCTACTTGGAAAAGGCCTATACCCTCACCTGCTTTCTGTTCTCAGATTTATAGCATTTACCTCATTGAATTGGGCATAATTGTCTCATCAGGACAACCCCGAAGTGTTCTTTCTAAACCTGTAGAGATTCCCACTCTCTATCAAAAGGGCTTTTGGGCCAATTCAGAAAGGGCCTTTAGAACTCCCAGTTACATAGGCAGACCCTCTGTGGCTCACATTTGCTCTTCTTTCCTCTTTGTCCTATGGGTCATAATACAATGCTAGATAAGATCTATACTGTGTGTGCTGTAAAGATTGCTCCTGCAGTGGTCCCATTTCCTGTATCCCCAGCCCTGCAAAGGAAGACAGGCCTGTGTGAGCCATTGTACTAGGACCCTGGGGAAGAGAAGTCACTAAAACTTCTTAGAAGGAAGACCTACCTCCCTCTGCCTACGTCCAAGCTTTGGCATCGAGTACAATAGTGATGTGACTTTGGGCAAATTATTTAGCCTCTCTACATCTTCGTTTCATCTCTAAAATAAAGATAACAGGGGCATCTGTGTTGATCAGTCAGTTGACCATCTGATTCTTTTTTTTTTTAAGATTTTATTTATTTGACAGAGAGAAACACAGTCAGAGAGGGAATACAAGCAGGGGGAGTGAAAGAGGGAGAAGCAGGCTTCCCGCCGAGCAGGAAGCCCGATGTGGGACTCGATCCCGGGTCTCCGGGAACATGACCTGAGCCGAAGGCAGTCGCTTAACCAACTGAGCCATCCAGGCACCCCCACCCATCTGATTCTTGATTTTGGCTCAGGTCATGAGTCAGGGTCATGAGATGGAGCCTCACATGCTTGAGATTCTCTCCTTTCTCCCTCTGCCCCTCCCACTCATATGCTCTCTCATATAAATAATAAAATAAAATAAAGATAACAGATTGCAAATCTGTTGTGAGAATTAAGCAAGGGACTGTTTGAAACATTGAAACTTAGAAAGCACTTAGAAAATGGCAGCTACACCATCATCATCATGTCATCATCACCATTATCATCACCATCATCATTACCGTCACCATCACCATCAACATCACCATCATCATCACCATCATCATCACCATCATCATCACCGTCAACATCACCGTCATCATCACCGTCAACATCACATCAACATCACCATCATCATCATCACCATCATCATCACCGTCATCATCACCGTCATCATCACCATCAACATCACCATCATCATCACCGTCATCATCACCGTCATCATCACCATCAACATCACCATCATCATCACCATCATCATCACTGGCATCATCACCATCATCATCACCATCAACATCACCATCATCATCACTGGCATCATCACTATCAACATCACCATCATCATCACCATCAACATCACCTTCATCATCACCATCATCATCACCGTCATCATCACCATCAACATCACCGTCATCATCACCGTCAACATCACATCAACATCACCATCAACATCACCACCATCATCACCATCAACATCACTGTCATCATCACCGTCATCACCAAGTCTGGTTCTGGCTGAGCCAGGAGAACTCACCTGGCTGCTTTACAGGAACCTTGCAATTTGGCTTGCCCCCATATGTTTGAGTGGAAGAATGGAATGTTCAACTTTCAGAAGAGTTATCCAAATGAATTCATTTTTCTCTTCACATTTTCAAAAATCTTCTTTAGAAGAGTGATGCATAGAATCCAGAGCACTGGAACTTGAAAGTTTTAGTTCCATCACTGCTAGTAGCTATTTATAGACCTTTGGCTTCTTAGCTGGAGAATGAAAATTTAGACATACTTTGTAAGATTGTTCATGGGATTTTAGCTGTTTGCTCCAAGACTTCTCTTGCTCCTCCTTCTTAATCTATCTGTCTTCTAAATCACTGATACGATCTTCAGTTTCACTTACTCTAGCTGTTAGCATATTTAAATTAGATGGCATTTCATCAATAGCCTTTCTAACCTCAGCTTTCACTTCTGTTATTATCACTTCCATTTTGAGACTAATGTTCTTTTCCAAATTAGCCATTGCTTGGACGATTGCTGCTCTGAATTCCATTTCTGTCATATTATGTTCATTTCCAGTAATTCTGGACTGGGGCTGCAGTCTCAGGGTTCTTCTTCTGTTGGATGTTCCTCCTCCGAGTCATTGTGGTGAGGAGTGGTTGAGGGGATGTATAGCTAAGTATATCAGCCACTATCCAGGTGAATTCGTTGCTTAAACCATGATCCACAGCTCAGTCAGCCCACTGCTCTTCAAGCAGGGACCCCACAAGTGGCCTACATTGTAAGATTGTTCAAAGAACTGATGAGGTAAAGTACACAAAGTTCTTCCTATGGTATCTGGTATATTGCAATAGAGACACAGATGCTTGTGGGCCTTCCACCCACTCGGCTCTGGGCTTCAACACCTTTATTTGTTTTTTGCAGGTTTTTTTTTTAAAAGATTTTATGTATTTATTTGAGAGAGCACAGAGGGAGAGTTAGTAGGAGAAGCAGACTCCCCACTGAGCAGGGAGCCCAACATGGGGCTTGATCCCAGGACCCTGAGATCATGACCTGAGCCCAAGGCAGAGGCTTAACCCACTGAGCCACCCAGGTGCACCATTAACACCTTTATTTGTAAAAGAGGGGAGTTGGAGTAGTAGTTTTTCTCCAGGTTTTGTCAACTCTAATATCTTGTGATTCTCATGACACTCTCTTGTGGTATATAAGGGCAGTCCCCAAATCACAGAAAAGGGACTGGGAGGGAAGTTTCCCATAGAAGCTTTCAAAGCCCTTTGTTCTTATCCCCATGGTGCTAAATTCTCTTTCACTACCCGTTTGGGTTGCCTTACACTGTGATCAGGGAACCATTCTTCCTAATTTCTCTCCTGTACCTCTTGAAACTTAAAAGTATTTATGTATTGTCCTGACACCATTGTATAATATACTCTTTAAAATTTTGTACAGCATTTTGTATCCAAGTCATGAAGCCCATGACCTGATTTGCTTCCCAGAACTAATCCATCAGTCTTCCTTATCTTGGTCTATACCATTTCCTTCCACTCACTCAACTGAAAACTGAAGTGTCATTCTCAAGCCCTCACTTACCCTCACACCTACATCCAAGCCATTCAACAAATCCTGCTGATTGTACCTTCAAAACACATCCGGAACTGCCAGAGCTCTCTGTTCCCTCCACTGTGGCCCTGGAACCAGCCACCACCATCTCTGATGAAGATGACCAGAGGAGCCTCCTCATGGTCTCCAAGCTTCCTCTTTTGCTCACCTATAATTATTATTCTCCAATAGTAACTGGAGCAATCTTTTAAAGAATGTGAATCGAATTATGTTATTCCCCTGATTGATGTCCTTCAACTTTTTTTTTTTTTTGGCTTTCCAAAACCCTGCATGATCTGGCCATTACCAATCTTTCAACCTTCATCTTATACCATCCTTTCCATCTCCCATGCTCTAGTCATTCTGAATCTTTCTGTTCCTTGAACACCCCAAGTCTATTTCTGTTTTAGATTCTTATTCTAGCTGTTCCCTTCCCCAAAATGTTCTGTTTCCTGATTTTCCTATGGCTGGTTTCCTTAGCATTCAGATCTAGTGGGAAATATCACCTTCTTAGAGAGAACATTCTAGACATTCCAATCTAAAATATCCACTCATATTTAAACTTTAATTTTCTATCTCTCCCATTAAAACATATGCTCCTTGAAGTCAAGATTCTGGCTTATCTTTTTTGCTGCTATAACCACAGAGCTTGGAACTATGAATGATATAGAGTAGCTACTCAATAAATAATTGAGTGAATGAATTCAAATTTCTTCTGCCTTAGATTTACCTCAGTATTTAATACTTTGCACCACTAGAGGGCAATAAATCACCTAATTGGAATGAGGAACTATTTTTTACATCACTTTCCCAAATGAAGTCAATTGATTTTAATCATGTGACAGACATTCAGAAAAACACTCCCACTTAAAAAAAAAAAAGGCGGGGATGGGGTGGGGATGGGGAGGTCCTCTAGATTTTCCAACCAGCCATCAGGTAGAAGCCCAGGAGAAACAGTTTATTCCAGAGTTACAAACAGTGAAATAATTTTAAATAGACTTCTTGCTTAAAGATGTTATTCAGGTTTTAAAAATCTCATTATATAAAATGAGAAAGTATTAACTTCAGTGATATTAAATTATTTGGATGGTCAGGGGGTGGCACCTGGGTGGCTCAGTTGGTTAAGTGTCCGGCTCTTCATTTCAGTTCAGGTCATGACGTCTGGGTTGTGAGATTGAGCCCCATATTGGGCTATGTGCTGGGTGTGGAGACTGCTTAAGATTCTTTCTCTCTCTCTGCGCCTCCCCACTCTCCCTCCATCTCTTAAAGAAAACAACAATATTTAGACAGGGTAAATTAAGCAATATCATATTTTCTCTATCACACACACACACACACACACACACACACACACACACGCTCCTTGCTCACTATTATTTTTGCTTTTAAAGTTTGAATCCTGGTCAGTCTTATGGGAGTAAAGAATCTGAAAGAGACTTTTCTTTTCTCTATTTTTGTATTTAATTCCACTTCATTCTGAGCTTTTACTTCTATCTCTCTTAAAGAAAGTAACAGGATATGTCTAGGCTATACCATCGAGCACTAAGAATCAGATGTCTCCATTGACAGGCCTGCCTAGCTTGAGGGACAAAATCCAGTGATATGGACAAGATTTGTTAACTTGAGCCTACTGTAGCGCCTGTCATTTAAGACACAGAGAATGCGCAAATCACACAGCTAGCTGTGTCTGTTCAGGGACAAGAAGGACATACTATTGCCGGAGAACTCGAGGTGGCCGCGTAGAGATACTAGAAATGAATTTCCACTGTTAAGCTCAGACTATTCTGTAAAGGACTTCTGTGATGGTTGTGGGTTATAAGGACAGTTCCCAAAACCACACTGGGTCCGTCGCCATGACAACTGGAAGGCTGTACTGGAATTTACTGTGTTTCTAATTGCCTTGTCTTGGGAGGTAAGAAATGACATAGAAGGAAAGCCTGAGCCTATACAGGAAAAACTTAATGTTTGTTTGTTTGTTTATTTGTTTATTTATTTTACTGTTACTGAAGTGGCTTACTGTGGGAGAAAAGACTTCCCAAATATGGTGCTAATGGCTGTGAGAGCTGGGGGTGGTCACACAAGGCTGGGACCTACACGTTTCCAGGGATCCACTGCAGGAGAGAAGTGGCCTAGATTTTTCTAGCCACCTAACAATGAGTGTGGTTTAGGGCACCCCTCATACATATTGGAGGGAGGGAATAATCAAGATCAACTTGCTGGCTGGCTTCTTGACATTTTTTGAGGAGGGCAGAAGCTCCTGAATCCTCAGGTCTTTGCTACTCTAAACATCAATAACTCTGTAAGAAGGACTCAAAAATCATGAGAATGAGTCTTATGTGGCCTCCTTCACTGAGTAGAGAGAAAGTTATCTCCTACTCTCGCGTTCTAATTTTCCACCACAAAAGATGCATTCACACATGCATTTGGCAAAGACTCATTTATTGAGCACATACAAGATAGCTACTAGATTTGAGGAGTCAAATGGAAATAAAGAATTAAGTTATGAGAGGTATCAACCAAATACGGAAAACTCAAAGGAAAAACACTTGATATTTCTAGTAGTTTCTAGTGGTCTTAAAGAATGAATAGGATTTTAGTTTGATGGAGTTGGGTGATGAAAGGAGGGGTACTCCAAAACCAAAAAGACGAAGTAAGCCAAGGTGTGAAGGTGAGAAAATTCAGTGTGTTAGTTATAGAGAGAGTACAGCCAGAGTGTGGGAAGTGGTAGGGGAGAAGACTTTAAAACAATATTTCCCAGCCCAGGGAGACTTTTTCCAATGAGGGGGCATTTAGTAACATCTGGAGACAGTTTTGGTTGTCCCAGCTATGTGGGGGTGTGCTCCTGGCATCCAATGGGTAGAAAGCAGAGTTGCTACAATGCATAGGACAGCTCCCACGATGAAACTTGTCCAGCCCAGGATGTCAATACTGTCAATATTAGGAAACCTCACTTTTAAGGAAGGTGGGTGTTGGTCGCAGAGGACGTTAAATGTCAGATGAAGAGGAGAAACTTATTTGGTAGGCAAAGAGAGATATGAGGGCTTTTATGTGGGAGAATAAGTTTATCAGTAGTATGATTTATGGGAGTTACAGGGATAAAAACATTCACAGCCCTTCCTTTCCCTCATCCTTTAAAGAGAAACCCTGTTTTCACTGCTTGGCTAACCACCTCTGTTGTACTTGAGGCAACAGGTGGAGATGCAGACCTGGAGAAACCTGGATAAGCTAAACTAATCCTCCTATGTAAGAACATGGAAACTTCAAGCGGAAGAAAGGTCCAGAAGGTGGGGGTGAGGGATGCAATAGAGAAGAGGGAGGGAGTGAGGAAAAGAATCAGCACAGGTGGAAGTAATGAGAAGGGTGCACTGAATCATGGGAGGTGCTGAGATAAAAGGCTTGCTTCTGTCTTTGGCGAGCTTGCAATTTCTTAACAGAGATCATACATAACCAGGTCCCTGGTGGTCACAGGAAAAGAGCATGTATATTTTCAGAAGACTGTTATTTCTCAGAGCTTTCACTATTGTATAAAATCTTGGTGGCTTCAACTCAGGAGGAAAAATCATTTAGGGCTGTTTATCTTGTAGGTTTTTCTCACATTGAACATGAAGTAAAAAACTCAGAGATCCATCCAAGTCTAGTATTAAATTATCTCTGATTTTTGGGCTGGAGTTGGATTTGACACAGATGACTAAATATAGCCTTGTTAGAGGTGAGTCATCATAAATTTGGCCAATGGGAAGCAGCAGTGGAGACACTGTGAAGTCTGAAAGAATATCAGTTCTTCATGTCATTGTCAGTTGCTCTGGTCTGTGTTCCTCTGCCAACTTCCAGTGGCTAATAAGCTTTTGGCCTAGTGATGGAAGTAATGGTGCCAATGACAAAGATAAACAAGGTTCTCCGCCAGGAGCAAAAGCTGAAATCTTTCGGTAATTGCAACCTGACATGTGCATGGTGCCAGGGTCATGGGTTATCTCCACCATTGCCATTCGCTATCTGCCATGGCTCCAGGGACTTCATACTGTATGATGGCTGCCATGGGTGTTCCATCACCATGAATATTGCCAAGGCAGAATGGTTATGTTCTTCTTGTAACTTCTCAGGGCTAATGGAGTTGGAAACGAATGGATATTAGGAAGGACACTTGCAGAGCTCAGCCTTTCTCCATAGTGGTCAGAGATGAAGTCCATGCACCAGATTAAGAAAAGATTTTGAGGACTGAAGAGAAAATGTTGCTTGTCTTTTTTCAGTTGGAAATGTTCTGTATCGTATAGAGATGCTTTTGATTGCTACTTACAACAAGCCAAATAATGATGGCTTGTTGTTTCATTGTGTGAGGAGAAGTCCTGCATGGATGGATTTTGTAGATACAACTTCTCTGTGACACATCAGGAATACAGATTACTTCCCTCATTTCTGTTCCTCGCTCTTAGCATGTTGGTTTATCTGTTTTTGTTTGTTGCTTCATGTGGTGCCAGTTACTTCTGCCCCTTCTATTAGGAAAAAAGAAGTTTTCCTACTTATTTTGGGCGAGGACTGGGAAAATGAATGTCTGTTTAAGAGGAAGAGGGTTATCGTGACTTGTCCCTATCAGCCATGATTCATCTCCAAGAATGAGGCCATTTTGTTATCACAAACAATAACGGGGTTACAGTAACAAGAGAGGAGAACTATTGGGTTGACAACTACCCTTGCTATGTCAGACTCAAAGTGTGGTAGAAGATGGAAATACAGTAGGCTGCACTTCTCTGTGTGTGTTCACACAGCCTTCTCCTTCCCTCTCTCCTCTGAATTGACCTCTCCTTATATGCACAGGTAGATTTCTAGTAAATTCCTGCTCATCCTTAAGATCCTACCGAATCATCTTCATGAGACCTCCCTGTACCTATCTTGCAGTGTTAGGCATTTCCATCCTAGCTACCACAACAAACTCGATCCTCTATATATCATATTGAATTGTGGCTGTCTCTTATCTTTGTTTTCCCCCAGATTGGGCTCCATGAGGAATCCTATTTATATATGTCATATTTCTATACCCAAGACAGAGTACAGAGTGAATCAATGAGAACTCAAAAAAGAGTTTGGGTCCATGCTGTAAACTTTTGGATCAAGCACACCTAGAAAACTTCATTATTTGGGATTAATAGACTATACTTTTCAAGGGAGGAGGGGTCTGTCTCAAATTGAAGATGATTCTGTCTTTTCCACATTTGACTGCTGTCTTCTAGTATCAGCAAGCACTTCACTATCCCTTATCTAGTCCAGCTTCCCAGATGTATGTGGTGGAGTGAGACTGCTCCTCTTTGGTCCATCTCTGGGAAGGCAGTGTTTCACTGGAAAAAGAGCCTGAGATTTAGACTTTGAATGTTGGCTGGGTCATCATTATGTTCTACTGAAGAGCAATACATGTTTAGCCTATTAACTAACCTCATTAATCTTCAGTTTGCTCACTGGTAGAATGTGATAATAATAGCTGCACAGGGCTATTTTGAATATTAAATGACATAACACATGTAAAGTGCTCACTACATGGTAGATGTTTAAAAAAGTATTACTGTTAATGAATGCTTCTTAGATCTTCAATAATACACCTTAATCAGATAGCAGTTCTCTTATTTGCAGATGTTTTCACTGCCTTAGAGCCAGAGTTTTGTATCACACAATGTAGTTGGGAAACTTCTTAGCTCTATATCATGTACATATCTAAACAGCTCTATATTTTAAAAATCTGACATAATTATATCCCTGATTTCAAGCAAAGTTCACAGAATATCCCCATAGAAACCACTGTGTGTTTTACCTACCAATCTTGATATAAGTGCAAGACTTACTTATAGTAAGGTCATATGTATTCTAAATAAATGTAGAAGAATTTATAATACCCCATTCATTATTTCATTAAGATATAATTTACATACCATAAAATTAACCCTTTAGATTATACAATGCAGTGGATTTTAGTATATTGTGAGTTGTATAACCATTATCACAATCTAATGCCTGAATATTTTAGTCTCCCTAAAAAGAGACTCTCAACCCCATTAGCTCTCACTCCCTATATTCTCTTTTCCAACCCCTGTGCCCCACTCCATGGAAACCACTAATCTCCTTCCTATTTTTACAGATTTTGCTGTCCTGGACATTTCATATAATTAGATTCATACAAATGTGGCCTTTTGTGCCTGGCTTCTTTCACTTAGCATAATCATTTCAAGCTTCATCCATATTGTAGCATGTTTCAGTACTTCTATCTTTTTTATGGCTGAATAATACTCCATTGTATAGATATGACACATTTTTTTTTTACCCTTTCTTCATTAGATAAATATTTGAGTTTCCACTTTTGGGTGACTGAAAACACTATTGCAAACATTTATGTACAAGTTTTGTATGGACATATGCTTTCATTTATCTTGGGTATGCATCTAGGTGTGGAATTACTGGGTCATATGCTAACTCTATGTTTAAACTTTTGAGGAAATTCTAGGCCGTTTTCAAAGTGGCTGCTACATCTTACATTTTTACCAGCAATGTCTGAGGGCTCCAATTTCTCCACATCTGCACCAGTGTTTTTTATTGCTTTTTTTAAAGCCATCCTAGTGTAAAGTGGTATTTCATGGAGGTTTTGACTTGCATTTCCCTAACAACTAATAATATTGAGCATCTTTTCATGTGCTTCTTATCTATCTGAATATCCTTTTTTGAGAAATGTCCAGTAAAATCTTTTGCCCATTGTTAAGTTGGGTTATTTATCCTTTGATTGTTAAGTGTAATCATTCCTTATATATTTTAGGTATTAAACTTTTATTTGATATATGATTTGCAAATATTTTCTTCCATTCTGTGGGTTGTCTTTTCACTTTCTTCCTTGTATCCTTTGAGGTACATAATTTTAATTTTAACAAAGGCCAATTTATCTATTTTTTTTCTTTTGTTGCTTGTGTTCTTGGAGCTATACCTTAGAAACCATTGTCTAACTCAAGATCACAAAATTTATACCTCGGGGTTTTTTTCTAAGACTTTTATGTTTTAGCTGTTACATTTAGGTCTTTGATTAATTTTCAGGTAATTTTTCCAAATGCTATGAGGTAAGGGTGCAATTTTTCATTCCTTTATATGTTCTATGTGGAAAAGACTATTCTTTCTCCATTGAATTGTCTTAGCACCTTTGTCAAAAATCAATTGACCATAAGTATACGAATATAAGGGCTAATTCGTGGACTCTCAGTTCTATTCAGTTGATCAGTCAGGGAAACAGAACCAGTAGGAAATATATAGAGATATGTAATAATATCAATATGTCTATCTATCTATGCATGTATATACATACATACACACATACAAAGATGTATATATGTAAACCCACGCATATACATATGTACAAGCAAAGAGTGAGAGTGATTGCTCTATTACAAAGAATGGGGGTATGTGATTGTGGTAAGTCTGAAATGCATACAGTGGCTCTCAGGAAGGGCACTGTACAAACTGAAGGCAGAATCTCTTCTTCAGGGAAGCCTCAGTTCTGCTCTTGAGGCCTTCCAACTGATTGCATCAGGCACACCAAATTATCTAAGACAATCTTTCTTTCCTAAAGTAAACTGACTTTAGTCACACTTACAAAATACCTTCATAGCAACACCTAGATCAGAGTTTGATTGAATCACAGGGATTGGGGCCTAACCCATGAAATAGGGAGGTTTGAGTCTTCTAACTTTGTTCTTTTTATATAGATAGATAGATAGATAGATAGATAGATAGATAGATAGATAGATTATTTTGGCTATCCTGGGCCCTTTGCATTTCCATGTGAACTAAGGTTCGGCTTGTCAATTCCTGCACCCACCTTCATTTTTATATATGAATATAAATTGATAAATCAGTAACTTTGAAACCTACTCCATGCAACCCACTGTGCTCTGCTTTGTCTGTCAGGATCATTTCATGGATTTACTATCTTCTGCCAGCCACAGCACATTCTCCCTGCCAGTGTGAAAGACCGAGATGCAGAGGCATCACGGGAATAGATAAATAAATAGGACACCCAGTGAGCAATTTCAATTCTCAAATACCATAATGTAAAAAGTACTCTCTCCTGACTGCAACAGAGAAAAAATACCATGTTTCACATTTGTTACTTGATGAGGTTATTGGTGACAGAACAAATGTTTTCACCTTCTTCTGGAGGGGCACACTCCATGCACTTTCACTATCAATGTATTTAGTTACCCATAAGCATCTTTTGACACTTTACAAAGCCTCCAGCCCAGTGAAGTGACTTATATTTGAAAAGATAAATAAGCACAGTTTTTGCCCTTTGAAGGGTGTGCGTAACTATCAGAACAAACATAACCAGCCCAAATTGAAGAAGCCAGGAGCCAAGCTGTCTGCCCTTTTGCCAATGGCACATTTTTTTTACCCAAGGATCAAATGTGCATTCCTGTCCCCACTGACTGTGCCAACTTCTGGTTATTCCTACATGGTTGACTTTTTCCAAGGCACACCAGGCTGGGGAGGAGTGAGTCTTCTGCTCATTCTAGACAATAGGGTAAGTGAAAGTTCCTGGGGGTCTTTGCCACCTGCTCCCTCTCCCCTCCGCTGAACTGAGCTGTTTGATTTTCTGGGACAGTTCCTCTGCGCTCCGGCAACCAGAAGTGATTGGAGAAACAATGTGTTTTGTTAAGAACCAGTAAATAGCCACTTGGCTAGAAAAATACCTAATTAGCAATTGGCCTTTTTGAGGCTTACTCTGAGGGTTCCTCACCTTTGCTCCTCACTGGCTTTGAGAATTCCTTAGGGATGGAGCTAAGCGTTCTTTGGAGATTGAAGAAATAGGGCTGCATTTTATAAAGAGGCTTTCTAGCTTCTTTTCTTTTTCTTTTTCTTTTTCTTTTTTAAAAGATTTTATTTATTTTTTTGGCAGAGAAAAACACAGCTGGAGAGGGAACACAAGCAGAGGGAATGAGAGAGGGAGAAGCAGGCTTCCCGCCGAGCAGGGAGCCCAATGCAGGGCCCAATTCTGGGACTCCAGGATCATGACCTGAGCCAAAGGCAGTTGCTTAACCAACTGAGCCCCCCTGGTGCCCCTTCTTTTCTTTTTCTTATTCAATAATCAGATTCCTGAGAAAGACAGAGGACACCAAGGTGAGGACTGAGAAGCGAAGTGTCCCCTACTCCTCAAAACTGCACCCATAGTTGATGTGGGGCCTGAGAAAGAAGGCAGTCCTTGAATGTTCACTGAAGGCATAATGTACTGTGTGGTGAACATCGCAGTCCTTTACTCCACGATGAAGAGGTGAGTAGAATCCGTCTTTAAAGGCTCCTTGAAAATATATCATTTGTAGACTATACCAAAATCTGTTTAATATCATGATTATGCATTTTAGTGTAAAAGGACAGTTTGTTTTTCAAAGTAAAGGTGGTCTGGATGTTCATGTTGATTTTTCTGGAGATTCTCAGATCAATGAGGCAGAACCTGGAGCCCCTGACCACCCCACCCCAGGCCAGTTTAAAATCAGCATGAATGCAGTGTAGTTTAACCAACAGGATTGATCCAGGTCAGGTATTAAGGGCTAAAATGGATTAAACAAAAGACATTCCCCTTGTAACAAAAAGGAAGAACTTCAAAGGTGGGATTTGTTCTTAGTATGACAAAGGAAGTGGATTTACAAACGGCCTTGAGGCACACCCCTCTGTGACTTTCAATTTGCTCTCCTTGGTGGGGGAAGGCTTTTTCCCCCTTCTCTTTTTTCCCTCCCAACTCCTGGAGTCCTCCCCAGGGTAAGAACTTCTGGTTAAGAGGATCAGATGGAGAATGATTTTTCCTGTTTGTTTTTGAAGACCAGGCACCCGGCATCTCTCCAATCAAATGACACCCCTGTTCGGGTGCCTCCCAGGTCCTCATCACTCAAACATGCAACAGTGACAATGAGCAGGTAAATTAGGGAGTGCCATTTAGATCCCTTCAACAGAGCAGACAGGCTGAACTCTCTGGCATGAAAATCCTGAAGAGAGAAATGCAAGCAAGAAACAGGGCATCCTACAGGGTTAAAGATAACTCTACTCCATGAGAGGAACTAACACACTTCACCACATAGACCTAAAGTCCTGGATCAGGATTGGCCACATTGGGTTTTATTTTCAATACACAGATGCACTGTTATAATAACTTTTATTGTAATAGTGCATATGTAAATATAATTTATCTTCTAGGAGTTCAAAGCAATGTGTAGTTTTTGATAGGATATGTATATATATATTTATATACATATGTATCTATACTCTATGTATTTATCAATTACTGTACTTAAATCACCTTAAAATAAGTAAGTTCTCCGGGATAAAAATAGAAGGTGGAAACAGTATGTATGTGGTGCATCAAGGTTTCTCAACGAAAGTGCTGCACAAATCCCTTTAAAAGGAAATCAGAAACTCCTGATGCCCGGATGTTGGTTTCACTTATGTTTATAATAATATTACTTAAGCATATATGAACTTAAAACTAGTTATGAACTTGTGTTGCAGTTCTTAAAAAAACTAGAATATGTGCACTAATTACAAACAGCAAAAACAGTAAAATTCAAATTAACAACATTAAATTAATGTATTAATGTAATATATAGTGTTTTCTTGACACTGAATTACGATTTATGGCGTGATTTTGGTGCTGCCTGCCCCTCCTGTGTTCTATTGATTCTGGCATACCAGTATAGCTCTTGGAATTCCTGGAAAGCTTTTTTCTAACCAAATACCATGACATCCTTCGATTCTTATTTTTGCATTACTTCTTTGAATAGTTATTATCATCGTGATCTTTTCAACTATAATATATATTGTTTCATTTTTCTGATGCAACCATAAAAACCTAATATGTGATTGATGTATTGAATTTGCCTGTATTTTTTACTCATTAGCCCACAATAACGAATGTACTGCTGGGTTCCAAGGATGCTGCAATCACGGACTTTGGTGCTGGAATTCCATGGCAGGATTCTATTATATGTCATCTGGATGATCCAGAATATGATTATATGACATTTTTCAAAGATATTTTTCTGTATAAAGTCAACAACTTTCTATAGAGAATGTAATGTCCTCTGAGAATACAACCTTGGCCCTCGATTTAAGGATTCTAAATAAATCTCACAGGCTAAACAATGTCTGTCCCCAGAACTCATTCTCTTGCTATAGGACTAGGCATATGAATTAAAGAACAAAAATATTCTTCTTTTATTATGAAGCAAGAGTGCAGGTCCCAATTAAATAACTTGTCTTCATTATCTAGTGAATATGTATTTTCCCACTAATATATATAAAACCAGGTGCTTCTCCTTAAGGACCTTAAATCTACTTGAGATACAAAGGTAAAAAAATTTTAACATTTGAAAATATTCAAAATTTGTTTAGGAAGGGTCGACATTTCTTGATTAACACACAAAGCTTAAATTAGGTTTTGGAAACATTTGTCATTTACATTTGAATACTTAATAAAACTTCAAATCATATTGCGATCTTCCATGCAGTGAAAACTGCAGCATCTGGAAGATGCCATCAGTGGTTTAGAATGAAGAAACCTGGTAGCATTTGGACTGGGACTTTCTGCAAAACACTTGTATCATTAGAATGACCTTGAAAGTTGTGACCAAAGTAGTCAAACAAAGCCAGGAGAAATCTCCACAATTGAATGGGGTATTATTTTATATCTGAAAAAGTTGTGAGGTCATAAGACATAAAATGTATATGGAAAGAACTCACACTTTTGGCAAATTTAAAGATCTTTGGAATTAGGGAGAAAAGGGGCACTGGGGTGGCTGTCAGTTAAGTGTTCAACTCTTGGTTTCAGCTCAGGTCATGATCTCAGGGTTGTGAGAATGAGCCCTCTGAAGATTCTCCCTCCCTCTCCCTCTGCCCCTCCCCCCTCCTCTCTCTCTCTTTAAAAAAAAATAAAAGAGGAGCGCCTGGGTGGCTCAGTTGGTTAAGCTACTGCCTTCGGCTCAGGTCATGATCCCAGAAACGGAATCATCGAGTCCCATATCGGGCTCCCTGCTCGGTGGGAAGCCTGCTTTTCTCTCTCTCACTCCCCCTGCTTGTTTTCCCTCTCTGGCTGTGTTTCTCTCTGTCAAATAAATAAAACCTTTAAGAAAAAAAAAAGAAAAAAGAAAAAATTAGGGAGAAATGAAATTTACATACAATTAAGAGCCCAAAATATGTTAAATATACTCTAGTGATTTCCCCAGCAGGGGTTCGAACTCCGCAATTAAGAACAATTAGTTAATACATAATTGGAACCCAGAGCAATGGGCCCACGCATTTGGAGGGGTTTAAATGTAGTGACTATAATGTAAGAACAGCACATTCTATCTGGGCTGCTGATAAGTCACCAGACTTGGTCAGACCTGGAAATTTTGGTTGTTATGCAACCTTAATCCTTAATGTGGCTTGAGCTAACACAAGTCTTTCAACTCTGGGAAGACAGCATGAAATGCAGAAGTGGTAAGAAGCTCAAACTTGTATTTTCAATATATTTGAGTGGAAGGGTATTTGCATATTTGTTATGTATTACTACGTAATACTCTAGAGAATCTGTCCTACTCGAGTAACTGATGAGCATTGTAATTTCAGTACTAAAATGTATGAGTCAGTAATTGATTTAGACTTGTGATTTTAAATTTAAATCTAACTAAGATTATCAATATCATTGGACTGTCTAAGAGAGCTTAACAATCACCATATATGAATTTCACTTATTGGATTTGTAAGAGTAATTTGAGTACTAGGGAAGAATGCTTAATCAAACAATTAAAGGACCTTAAAAGGAAATCAAGGGGCTCCCGCATGGCTCAGTCGGTTGAGCATCTGCCCTTGGCTCAAGTCGTGATCTCAGGGTCATGGGATCCAGCCTCGCGTCAGGCTCTCTACTCCATGGGGAGTCTGCTTCTCCCTCTGACTCTCCCCTTTCTGTGTTCTCTGTCTTTCTCACTCTCTCTCTCTCTCTCTCTCTCAAATAAATAAATAAATAAATATTTTTTAAATAAATAAAAAGAAATCAAGTACATAAATTAATAAATTGAAAGTATTCTAAGATATTTAATGTATTAAAGAAGTTATTCAAAGGCCAACTCAAAAAGTGATTATTCAAATTTGCTTGGCTAATAAAAAAAATCCGCACTTAATTTATAAAATAAAAATACTTCTTTCACTATTTCACCCAAATTTTTATCTTAATCATCTTTGTAATTACAGTATTAACTATGCGACGTGCCATTTTTCTGATGCAGTTCCCCTATCATCACCGCCACCACCTGTAGTGTGATCTCACTGGGGTCCTAGGGAAAGACAGTGTTTGTCTGGCCGAATCTTAGATGATGTAACTCACCTCAGGATGAGCTCTATAGCATCGGGTGGTAATGGGAGTTCGCTCCTTCCTAAGTTGTTCACTACTCCCTCCCTATTCACCGGTCTCACTTTAAGCAACAGAGACAGTGCCCTGGAGAAGCTCCCTCACATGATGAAGACTCTATTTGGGTGAGAGCTGTTGCTGTGGACCGAACTATGTCCCGCCCCCTCCAAATTCTTACTTTGAAACCCTAACCCTTAGTGTGAGGGTGTTGGGAGAAGGAGCCTCAGGGAGGTGAAAAGGGTTAGATGAGGTCTTGAGGGTGGGGCTCTTACCATGGGTTTTGCATCCTCCTTAGAAGAGACACTGGAAAGAAGCGTCCTCTCTCTCCCCCCTCTCCCCTCTCTCCCCTCTCTCCCAGGTGAGGTCACAGTGAGGAAGCAGCATCTAGGGACTCCATCATCTGGCACCTTGATCTTGGACTGCCCAGCCTCCAGAACTGTGAGAGGTAAATTCCTGTTGTTTAAGCCACTCAATCCATAGCATTTTGTAAGAGAAGCCTGAGAAGACTAAGACAGCTATACCCAAGGAATAACCCTTCCGATTAATCAAAATAGAGAAGTAAGATATCAAGTGCATCCTAGATTAATCTTTTTAGCAATTTCAAAAACGACTAAAGGACTCAGGGATAATGAAGACACTACATATTTTTTTCTACAATGTCCCATTTAATGGCTCGTTTCTAAACCTACTTGAGGATTAAAGTCATCTAAACAGGCAGTTTAATAATAAAGAGGGGATCTTTTCCAGATTAAACTGAAAAGAAGTCTAATAGTTGCTGAGGGAACTGTGTGGTAAATAGCGATGATGGCCCCAATTTTTTCATTCCTCTCTGTGTCTGTGCCCTTTGTCACAGGTCTCTGCCCTCCCGCATGAACAGGATAGCCTTACGTCAGTGCCCTGTGCTACAACACTGGGCTTAGCCATATGGCTTGCATTAGCTACTGTCGCCTTAGAAGATAGGATACAAGAGGGGGCTTGATACGGGCCTGAGCATCGCCTTGGCTTTCCTTGCCCTTCTGTGAACAGCATGGGAAAACGCCGAACCTGGACAACGGCTGAGTCACCCCAGTCACCCCAGCCTACGTCAGCCTACAGCCAGTATAAGCACACACGTGGGAGCAAGCCCAGCCCAGGTCAGCAGAGCGAGCCAGCTGACTCCCAGATGGCCGCGGAGACATGACCCAGAAACGCAAAGTGACGCAGACTGCGAACAAGAAAAACATGCTCTACCCCATCATTCCCACTAGTGAAAGCGATGGTCCATATTTCTTTGCACACTCTGACTGAGAACCTTTCAGGAAGTTGAAGCTGGTATAAATTTAAACAACCATGAAGCCATTTGGGCTCTGACTTGCCGAAGTGGCTTTAAGATGTGTCTATCAAACCAAATAATGATGGCCTTCAATTTTTCCAATTTTCCAGGTTATTGAAGGTACCCCTCCTATGAGGATACTCCTGTGTTCATTCTGCTTAAACTCATTTTCTACATGAAGTAATTATCAGTCTGTCAGAGATACAGTCATGTACCTTGGCAAACAAGTGTGTCCTCATCTCTACAGGATCCGTGAGATGTCAGTTAATGATGGGTCTTTTAGGGGCCGGTAGAGGGACGCCTCCCAGAAACATAACCAGAGGTGGTTCTTTCTTACTTAAATTGGGCCTAACCGAACCCAGAAGTACAATACTTGTGAATATTCTTCTCCCACTCCCTGGATAAGAGAGGGAAAAAGTCTAATAAATTTGTCACATATCTAATTCCTATGACTTGGATCCCAGTAATGAAATGAAAAAGAAGTCCCCTGAATCATTTTTAATCTGTGCCTTCTCTCTGAGGAAAGGTCCTTAAGGAGTTAACATCATGTCACTAACTAATTAGATCCTCGTTGCTTAACAAGAATTCTACACCAAAGAGAGGGTAATTCTATTAGAAAATGAAGCCTCAATATTGTACAGTTCTAAGGCTACTGAATTTGTATTTAATTATCCAGGTAATGTAATTATGCAATCAGTTCTAATCTGAGATCAAGAGGAAAAGTTCTTGGTGGGTTGTGTGTGTGTGTGTGTGTGTGTGTGTGTGTGTGTGTGAGCTTTTGTGAAAGGGCCATGCAATTAATATGACACAGTTAATTACTGAAATGTAAAGATAACTTTGCAAGAATATATTCCCATCCAAGCATGCACGCTACATTAGCTGCTTACATCTTTGCCATTACTAATGTATTTGTGGCTTCTTATCTTATAATAACCTATGGTAATAATTTAGCACCATGACAGAACAAAGACCTTAGCACTATATTGCAAAGCTCAGTTCTTCATATCATTTCCTAGAACAACAGAGAAACAAGAAGGATTCAGAAAAGAATTTAGATTTCTTTAAATGTTCAATGAAATGTTTAAAACATCCATCCAAATCATGAAAATCTACCTGAAGCACACATTTACAAATATGTGCCTTACTATATATAAGAAGAAAAGAGAAAAAACCATAGTACATACGGAGTAAACTAAATGGGTTCGTATGTGCCACCAAAATCAGATTCTTCCCTTATGCTTTATAATCCCTTATAAATTCAGACTTCAAAAACTTTTTTAAACAGTAGACTTGCTTTTTAGGGCTAATAACTGCTGTGTTTTGCCATGATAGTTATTTAAAATCAGGATTTTTTTTCAGGCATGCCTCTATTACCTAAACAAGGTTCTCTATGTGTTTTACTTCACTTGACTGTTTTCTTTAAGGAGGTCAGTGTTGGCTCTCTGGCCCCCTGAGGATGAGAGAGCATAGTAGCTTAAAGAAACAGGTAGCACAGAGAAGAACGTTTGTGCCAATATGTTCCCCTTTCGGTAAGTCTTCCTTTTCCTATCTTGAACTGTGAAACTTCCCCAAATCCTCTATCATCAGTTTGAAAATTAAGTGAGCCTACTAAAAATTTCCCTTGAAGTCAGAAACTTCTCTTCTGTGTTGTTTCTCCTTACTTGTTTATCCCTTTGGCCAATAGCTGTGCAGATGATTTTGTTTCCCAGCATGGGTAGAAGCTTGATGTGTGGTGGTTATTATTTAACGTTGTTTGAAATCTCGCTCCTGGAGGGTGAACATTCAAGATAAGTGAGCTGGAAGCATCGAGGAAGCATGTGTCACTTGCTGATGGGAGAGCCCACAGATTCGGTGACTGAGATGGGACCAGAATGCATTTTCTTTGTAGTCAGGAGAGGAATTTGCCAGCAGAGGGGTTGGGAATGAATTCATTTTCTATTGCTGTGAAACAATTTACCACACATTTAGTGGTTTAAAACAACACAAATTTGTTAGCTCCTAATTTCTGAAGGTCAGGACCCACTGGGTTCAATCAGTGTCAGCTGAGGCTGTCTTTCTCAACCTGGCCCGAGGTCCTCTTGACCACAGAATCCATTTCCTGTGGTTGTAGGACTGAAGTCCCCGTTTTCCTGCTCGCTGTTGGCTGGTGACCACTCTCAGCTCCTACTGGCTGCTTGCAGGGCCTGGAGCCCCCACTGATGGTTCCCAGCAGAGATGATTTTCTTTCCCTGGGGCCAGCAAGAGCACATCCCTCTGCTTTCCCCTTCTGTGACCAACCAGAGAAAACTCTGACTTTAAAGCATGCATATGGATTGGTAAGGCCCATTTGGATAATCTCTTTATTTTAGGGTCAATTGATGTGGAACTTTAATCACATTTGCAAAATCCCTTCAGGGTAATACCTATATTAGTGTTAGACTGAATACCTGGGGGATGGGGTGGTCACACTAATGGCTGAAAGTTGGGGACTATCCTAGAATTCTGCCCACTGAAGGGGACCTGTCAGAACCTCAATCTATTCTTTGAAATTGCTATGGCACCTAAAACTTTCTCATGACAGAGTCATCCCTTTGGGCTTAAGCTTTGTATCTCTAAGAGTATCTTTTACAGTAAAACCAGTGACTACATCCATTATATTCTGTAAGACCACTGTTGGACACCTGCCAGTTGCCAGATACTAATTATTATCTTATTTAATCTCAGCAACCCTGTGAGACAAGTGTCATTATCCCTACTTTATAAATGGGGAAGCTGAGTGGGTGGGGGATGGGGTAACCAGGTGACAGGTATTTAGGAGGGCATGTGATGTGATGAGCTTTGGGTGTTATATACAGCCGGTACTTACTGAACACTACATCTGAAACTAATGATGTTGGCTAATTGAATTTAAATTAAAAAAAAAAAGACATGTGGGGCGCCTGGGTGGCTCAGTTGGTTAAGTGACTGCCTTTGGCTCAGGTCATGATCCCGGAAACCCGGGATCGAGTCCCACATCGGGCTTCCTGCTCGGCTGGAAGCCTGCTTCTCCCTTTCTCGCTCCCCCTGCTTGTGTTTCCTCTCTGGCTGTGTTTCTCTCTGTCAAATAAATAAAACCTTAAAAAAAAAAAAAGACATGTATATTTTCACATAAAAAAAACAAACAACAACAAAAAAGGAAATAGGAAGCCGAGAGTCAATGAGATAAAGAAACTTGCACAGTCACACAACTATTTATCGTTGGGACTGGTGAAGAAATTTAAGGCTCTCTGACACAAAGTGATGGTTTTTCTCGTCACACTACTCTACCTCTATGTATCACTTAGACTTCTGACAGAAAACAAATGTCACAAACAGGGGCTTAATTAAAGGATTCTTTATAGAGGTGTAGGCAAGGTTAAGGGAATTGACAACAAGAGAAAGGAAGCACCTGGGGACTAGAAGCAGGAAGCTGTGACCACCTGTGGGCCTGAAGGGATGAGGAGAGGGAACAGAGAAAACAGAATTTAGAGAAAGCTCTAGCCAGGGAGGAACCCAGGCACTGGCAAAACATGGCCCTCGATAAAGAACTTACTTTTCGTTTCTACCTCCGATCTCCTATTAGTTTCCATTGGCCAAACCCAACTGGAAGATAGAGGGCAAGAGAGCACAGGTGATGTAATCCACTGGATCAGCATCCCAGGGCAGTGAGCAGGGCAGTGTGGGATGGATCTAGAGAGGGAAGCGGAGAATAACCAGAATAACTCCAAAATGCCAAGTACCCTGTACATGGGCAACACATGGCAAGCTTCTTGAGGCCAATGTTTCTATCTTATATTTTTTATCTTAATATAATTTACAGAGACAAATTCTTGATTAATAATTTATCAGCAGCTAACATCTTGACAAGTATATCCGTTTGCTATGGCTGCTGTAACAAGATATCACAGACTGGATGGTCTACACAGCAGAAATTAATTTCTTACAGTTCTGGAGGCCAGAAGTCCAATACCTAGGTTTGGGTGGGTATGGTTTCCTATGAGGCTTCTCTTCTAGGCTTACAGATGGCCACTGTCTCACTGCAACCTCAAAAGTCTCTTTTGGTGTGTGCACCCCACCCCGCTCCATGTCTCTCTGTATGTCCAAATCTCCTCTTCTCATAAGGACACCAGCCAGATTGGTATAGGGCCTACAATTAGGATTTCAATTTAACTTAATCACCTCTTCAAAGGCTCTATCTCTGCATCTAACTGCATTCTCAAGTACTAGGGGTTAGGGCTTCAACATATGAATTTTTGAGGGTCACAGTTCAGCCCATAACAACAATGTTGGTTTATGAGAATAATCTCTAGCTAAGGGAAAATGTTAAAGGCAAGTAGGAATTGGACGGGAGAGAGTGGAAAGAAATGTTGAGGTTTTTTGCCCAACAGGCTACTTCTGGAATATGCATTGTTCTAGTAGACTCTCCCTGCCTATGGGCAATCTTCAGGTACCAGGGGGATAGAGATGAGGGAAACCTCCTAGAGAAGGACCCCAGCAGGGACAGGATGCTCATTTTATAAGTTTGCCTTGTGATGTACTACCTGGACCCTACAGTGATGCAGAGTAAACATTTAAACTAGGTTTCCTAAAACAAGCGCGCCTTCAGACATAGGTGAGTTCAGAAATCATTAAATTTGAATGGTTTCAAACCCACTTGTGTGATAATGCAAAATAGAGTCAAGTATCCCAGCAGTGGTTCACAACCTTGGCTATGCATCAGACTCTACTAAGGAACTTCAAATATAAACATAAAGACTTGGGCTCCATCCCTGGAGAATCTGATAAAGTAAGCCTGGAGTGGGGAAACAAACCATGAAAAGCAGACTGAGGTGTGGTCAGGGAGGTAGAAGGAAAATGAGAAAAGTGTGACCTTCTGGGGGCCAAGTATAAAAATATTTCAGGGAGGGGGCGCTTGGGTGGTACAGTAGGTAAAGTGACCAACTCTTGGTTTTGGCTCAGGTCATCATCTCGTGTTGGAGGGATCGAGCTCTGCATCAAGCTCCACACTTAGCACAGAGTCTGCCAGAGTTTCTCTCACTCCTTCTCCCTCTGCCCCTCCCCCCACATTTATACATGCAAACACACATTCTCTCTCTAAAACAAATAAATAAAAATACATCCTAAAAATTGTTTTAGGGAAGAAAGAGTGACCAGCTGGATCACATGTCACATGATCCTGCTAGCCAAATAACATGAGTACTGGGAATTGTCACTGGATATGTGTGTGGAGGAGACATATCAAAGATGGAAGGCAATGTGAAGGTCATGTTGACCTTGACAAAGGCAATTCTGAACGGGCAGCTGCGATGACTTAAGTGGGCTCAAGGAAAATGAGGGGAGCTGGGGACACGGAGTATAGACACCTCTGTAGGGGAAATTTGTTTTGAAAATATTCTGTTTAAATTCAAAGCTGGAGCAAACACCATAGATGAAATGATATGTTCATCATTATGAACAAATGATTGTTCATCAAGAGGCAAGAAGGTACATCAGTCCCCATTTCTATAGGGATTGGCTAATTCTGGCCCAGGGCAGTCTGACTTTGTGCCCCTTCTTCCTTTTTGATACCTTCCCTAATAATATTCCCCCTTCAGGATGGAGTTATCTGTGCCTTCAAACTCTGCTTGGTAACTCTCACTTGCAGAAGTACAAATTGGTTTATTGCCCCATATTTGCCAGCAGAGATGGTGAGCTTTTCAAAGGAAGCTTCCCCATGACTCTTTAAATCTAGTGTCATCTGCAGCTGCCCTCTGGGCTTCTAGGTAGCACTTGGTCCACTAAAGCACATCTTAGGTATTTCTTTAAAAAAGGAAAACCAAAATGAACCCAAATACGTAGAGAGGAACAACCTCTAAAGTGTCTTGCCTGAGCAATAGGGAGGAGGAAGCAGGCCTCATGTCTCCTCTTCAGAGAGGCCATAATGTTTTCGGGCCTCAAAGAATGCCCCAATTTATACAATTCACTGTTACAGCATTAAGCCTGAATGACATTTGGTGGCAGATAAAGTCTCTCTGTGTTACACAGCAGAGAGCTGTGTGGCCAGATCTTGTTTAGAATTACATTTAAAACCTGGAAATCAAATGATATGTCCAGATAACTTCTGTGGTAAACCCCAAACCAGTTATGCTTCAGGTTAAGCCTCTGCATTTCTAAACAACATGCCTTTATTCTCTCCAGGCCAATACTCGGACCTTCCTGCCAGCAATATCAAATGGCAAGAGGCTGAATGTACCTTCTGTGTGAGCTTAAAGGAAAAACAGCCAAAGGAAGCAATGCTCCTCTGCTGAAAAAATCTCCATCTTTGATATGTCTCCACACACATATCAAACTGGCTCAATCCCTCTTGGCTTCTTGAGTTATTTCCTAATCTCTAAAAATTTAAAAACAAGTGAACTAACTAAACAAACCTAAAAATATCCCATCGTTCCATAAAAACAGAGTTCTTCATTTTCTAAATTCCTTTTCTTTATCTCTCTCACTTGAATAGATCTCTCCCGGTCATCAAACTGGCATCCTCTCACACTATCTCATTTCTCAAGATCTCACAGTTTGAAGGCACAAGGAAAACTGACAGACCCTATAGGTGTCTGAGGCAAGAAAATAATCCAATCCTGGCAACACAAGATATAAAAGGGACAAAATTTTTTGTTATTTAATCCTTATTTTATCACCAAGGCTTACCAGGAATGCACTGTTTTAAGCAAGTTTGGAGGATATGCCCATGATGTTGGTGGGGTCTGTGCTAATGTATCTCCCTTATGAATGAACCCCATTACCTCAGGAAAGAATTCCAGCCTTCCCTTTTACCTCCCAATAAAGAAATTTATTTAGTTGGGCACATATGCTCATGGTCATGTCAAGAATGAGAAGAAACCTTGACGCACCTACACTGGTTTCCTCTGGGGTGTGGGACCAGCTTCTGTCTAAACTCAGAGATTATAAATGAGTTGCTAGAATTTTCTGCTTCACATGCTCCCCCAACACAATATCTGATGCAGAAAGAAGAATAAGCTTGGACACTGAGCACATATCAGTCTATTGGGGCCAGGATGTATCGTCTGTGGAGGGCCACTAGTCATCATTTTATTACATTAGAAGTAAGAGAAAGATTTTCCCCCACTTTGGGTAAAAGATGTTGCAGTAGAATCTCTTGCTAAAAGAGTCATTTAAATATTACTGGTCACGTCACATTGTAGTTGTTTGGAAATAATTATATCCATATCACAGACAGTAAATAATAGATGTGCATTCACTAACATTTTATTCATGTTCTGTTTTAATATGGCAAACTTAGAAGTAATTTAATCTCCCAGTAAATTGAAGTGGTGGGGGGTTCTTCACACAGAAGACTGCAAGTTATTAATTCCAGGCAGTCTTCATCTTGTACAATTAGTCACTGTTTGCAGCTGGAAATGTTTTATTAATTTTCCATAGCAGTTGATTTTCCACAGTTTTCTCAGTTTAAATTAAGCAGTAAGAGCTGCTGTTTCTTCTTAAATAAATTTTCTTTCCACAAAAATACATGCCTCTGGCTATGTCAATTTTCCCATTTGATTAAAGTGCCAGCAGGCAATTAATAACTTAATGCATTTTAAAGTACTTTTGGAAAAAGTAATTTGAATAGCCAAACTTGTTGTATTTGAATGGATTGTTGCAGAAGATTTAATAGGCATTTGAAAATCCTAGAACCTTGGAAAGGACAAATGTGGCCCAGCAACCTCATCTGGGGGACTGTGAGATGGTCTTCAGAAAAAGCTCATAGCTTTTCTCCCACTCACACAGGGGGTGGAAGGTTGGGGTGTGGAGTACAGGTGACTATTATCTTCCAGGATCTGATGAAAGAAAGGCAACCTGAAATGGTCTTCAATGGGAATATACAGAAGACTCTAGACTGTGATGTGTGGTCTGAGTGGGAAGCCATTGAAGAAGCAACAAGACGACATGGATGAACATAGAAGACATAATGCTAAGAGAAAGAATCCAGGCACACAAGGACAAATATTGTGTGATTCCACTTACCTGAGGTGCATATTGTAGTCAAATGCATAGAGACAGAAAGTAGAACAGTGGTTGCCAGTGACTGGAGAGGGGGGAATGGAGAGTCAGTGTTTAAAACAGAAACAAGGGGCACCTGGGTGGCTCAGTTGGTTAAGCGACTGCCTTCGGCTCAGGTCATGATCCCGGAGACCCGGGATGGAGTCCCACGTCGGGCTCCCTGATCAGCGGGAAGCCTGCTTCTTCCTCTCTCCTCCCCCTGCTTGTGTTCCCTCTCTAGCTGTGTTTCTCTCTGTCAAATAAATGAAATCTTTAAAAATAAATAAAAAATAAAACAGAAACAAGAGTTTCTGTTACAGGAGATGAAAAAGTTCTGAAGATAGATAGTGGTGATAGTTGTACATTGAGACTCCACTTTTTTAAAAATATATTCACTTTATTTTTTTTAAAAGATTGCATTTTACTTGTCAGACAGAGCACAAATGGGGAACAGCAGGCAGAACAGGTGGAGAAAGAAGCAGGCTCCTTGCTGAGTAAGGATCTCAACGCGGGACTTGATCCCAGGACCTGAGCCGAACACAGATGTTTAACTGACTGAGCCACCCAGGCATCCCAACATGAGACTGTACATACTGCCACTGAATTATATACCCGTAAAGGGTTAGAAGGGTCAATTTTATGTATCTATTGTTTACCATAATTAAAAAAAAAAAAAGCAATGTGGCCTTTTCCTGTGTTCAAGGTGTAGAAGCAAGGATGTGGTAGATCCTCCAATGCAATATTCTCTACTTCCTGGCAGATTCGGATAGGAGTCATGACCAACTGTGCTGATAACAAAGAAGCCAAAATTCTGCATATTATCTCTGCGAAGTGGGTCAGAGATGGCCAAACAGACTCCCAGCTTCTGGTGTGGATAATACACTGATGGCCACAGTCAAGAAAGGCAATCAGAACTCGCAAAGAAGGTTCAGCCAACAGTGGTAATTCAATTGTCCATTAAATTCAAAAGCAATTCAATTCCAAAGTCATCCTGGAGAAAGATGGTGTCTTCCTTTATGTAGACCATTACTCAGGTACCACAATCAACAATAGGAAACAGTAAAGACGAGATGAAAGTTTCTGCCATCAAAGAGCCCTTTACAAAGGTGTGTGTAGACTTGTGGCCCACGATTGTGTCCAGTGCTAGCAACATTACATAATTCTCCAGTGTATTTGTTAAAAAAAATAAAAGAAACCCATCCCATTAAAAATTATGATGCTTTCTAAAAGGTAGAGAGGACATTCAGAGCTAATTGGCTTTGCTTTTTAAAGAAAACATGCGTAAAAAAGGAAAACAAACAGTTATCTATAATGAGAGGGGCACGTGTTTGACAGTGGGGTCTCTAAGTGACCTCTGTTTAACTGATGAAGGTCAGCATCTATAGATATATTGGCCAAGGCTCAGGAAAAGATGAAAGCTCAGTCCAATAGCTATGTGTGTGCCTTCTGCTCCCACTGGTTGGTTGTATGCCTTCTGAGAATCAGTTAGGATTGTTCCCAAACCTGTTTACACCGGGTTATTTTTAATTATGCAACTTAATTAAACATTATGTAAGCTGATGAAATGTGAGTTCACAAAGAAGACAGTTGTTGTTTCTATGAAAATGAAGTTGAATGTCTTAGCAAAACCCGGTAAAGGTGAGCCCTTAAAAAAGTACTGTAAATGTCCTAGGTGTGAACGAAGTCAGGCTTATAAACATGGAAAAAGACTTGGAACATAGGTTGCTTTACAGATGCCTTTAATGTTTCCCCTTCACTTGGAAGAAACCAAAACTAGAACCCATGGATGAAGCCCCCTGGGTGTGTTCTAGGCCTGTGTTACTGGAAACAGCAGACACAGGGGCAGCAGTAAGGCCTTGGCCCCCAGCCAACTGTGTCGAATAAAATAGCATCCACCAAGCTTCCAAGCCTCCAGAGCAGGGAACTGATAGCCATTGTCAGGAAAAAGCCAAAAGATTGGTGGTAGCTGTTTAGAAGCTATGCCAAGAAGATTCCTGAAGTCATCTCTGGACTCGGGACGCAGAAGTATAAAGAATCAACGATGTTTTCCAGGGGCATCAAAGAGAAAGAGAAAGAAAAAAGTGCCTCATCTTCCCCATGACTGATCCAGAGAAAGAGAAATGAGCACAAATTAGAAACCAGACCTTCTAACTGCTAGTGATTTTTGTAACTCTTTGCCAGAACCAAGCCCAAGTGTACTTTTATTCCCATAAGATGGCATGTATCCTCCAAAGCACCTTTCTTGTTTCAACCCTAGAACCACCTACTCATGATCTGAATGAGATTCCTTTGCCTTCTAGAGGAGTAAATGGGGACCCACTGATCTGCTGAACTACCCCAGGATGCTCCACTGGAGAATAATATCTTATTCACTAATCTTCTTCATATCAACCACATTGACAATTGTATTGGATTTCTTTTGAAAAACCCATTTTTAGGGGCTAGGGAACTTACACTTCAGGCATCACCTGCTTACAGAAAATGTAAACTTCTTTTTAAAAATGTTTCAAAGAACGACATCTTGTGTCTGAGGATGGTGTTGGATTGTTTTCCTAAGACTAAGTGGGCATGTTCCTGACTGTCCTAATGTAGATACAGAGTCACATGAACAGTCTGAGAAGAGAAAGGAATGGTGATTCGTATGCATATCAGTTTTTCACACATCTAAAGGTGTGATGTGTGCCAGCTGAGGGCTTCAGTTCACTTAGTGCAAGAAAAAATGGCAGCTGAGTTGCACTGATTTAAAAAAAGGTATTGAAATACTAGGATTAATGCTAGTACCTTAATGTTAATTGCTTCATAATAGCAATTAATGTTAGCACATTTAATAATAGCTTAGCTATTGCTAAGAACCAGAAGGTCAGTTTGATGTTTGCTATGTTTATTATTAAACATTGGGATATTAGAATGGGTTCCTCTTTCGGAGAACTGCTGATGGGAAGAGAGGGAATTTAAAACTGACAAATCATTTGCCCCTTCAGAAAACACTTTTAATTTAGCCTTATTTTTTTCATTTTTAAATTTCTTTAGTCACCAAATTCAGTTGTATTTGTTGTTGTTGTTGTTGTTGTTGTTGTCATTGTTCTGTAGATTTTTGCGCAAAATGGGGCTACTAGATATACCTCTGTATATCAATAACTTTCTGAGTTCTAGGTCTCTGAGAAAATCTGTCCCAGCTTTCCCCACTTAAAAAAAAAAGAAAAATTGTATCACTTGATAACAGAAACCTTATAAGCATGGCCAAAAGCAACACCCCCAGATAAACAAAACAAAACAAAAAAACAAGCTTACATAAGATAGAGATGTCTTTCTTTCTCACATTAAAGAAGTCAAGGAAGGCAATCCAGGGCTAGCATGACAGCTGTATGGTTATAAAGGACCAGGCACTCTCTAGCTTCATGCTCTGCCATGATTTATGTGCCATCTCGTGTTTCAACATTGCTGCTCAGGTCCAGACATCATGTCCACTTTCCAAGCTGAAGGAAGAATCAAACACATGCCATTTCTTTTTATATGTCATTGGCTATATTTCAATTATTTGCCACATCCAGCTACAAGGAAGATTGAGGAGCATATTCTTTTGACTAGATGGCAATGTGCATAACTAAAAATATAATTTTCTGTTACTGGGACACCTGGGTGGCTTAGTTGGTTAAGTGTCTGACTCTTCATTTCAGCTCAGGTCAAGATCTCAGGGTCATGAGACAGAGCCCTGTGTCCAGCTATGTGCTGGGTGTAGAACCTACTTCAGATTCTCTCTCTCTGCCCCTCCCCACGCTGCCTCTCGAAAAAAAAAGAATTTTCTTTTACGAAATAAGAAGGATAGAACATCCATGAAAAAACTGAAAAGGAAATATAACTGATATTTTGAGAAAAGAGAAAATGGAATTATATAAAATGCCCAATTAAAACAAAAGATGGAAAAAGAGTGAAACACAAAATTAGTAACAACAAATAGAAATGAAGGGCAATAGAAAACAGTAATGACTATAACAGATATTAATCCAACCCTATCAATAACCGCTTTGAATGTCAGAGGTCTAAATACACCAATTAAAGGCAGAGTTTGCCAGAGTAGATCAAAAAACATGATCCAACTATGTATTGTCCATAAGAAATCCACTATAAATATAAAGATGTATCATATACTTAAAAACAATATCATTGGGGCACCTGGGTGGCTCAGCCAGTTGGGTGTTTGCCTTGGGTTTGGGTCATGATCCCAGAGTCCTGGGATCGAGCTCCACGTTGGGCTCCCTGATCATTAGGAAGTCTGTCTCTCTCTCTTCCTCTGCTCCTCCCTCCAGACTGTGCTCTCTCTCTCTCTCTCAAATAAATAAATAAAATCTTTTCAAAAATTAAAAAATAAAGAATAAAATAAAAAATAAAAACAACATCATTCACATTAGCACCCCCCAAAATTAAATATTTAGGTATGAATCTAACAAAATATTTAAAAGGTTTATATGAAGGTTGCTTTTGGCTATGCTCAAAGGAGCATCATAATCTGTGAAGACAATTTTAGGGAAAGCGACTTTTGTGCTTCAAAATTTCCTTGTTGATACTATGAGAATACTGATAAAGGGTAGATGGATTCTTGGAGGGGCAGTATGAGTTTCTTTGCTAGAATTTTGCTCCTAGAGTACTAAATGCTGCCCTCACCACTATCATATCCCCAACAGACGTGAAAGATTTTGTCTATTTCAAGGAGGTGAGTTTAGAACACTCTGACAAGTTTTATCTTGTTGTGATCCCAATATTTTCCTTCTCGCACGCTAGCCCCAGAAAATTTCTAGATGACAAATCAGTTATCTCTTATCTTTCAACACTAAAAAGAAAACAAAATATACAAATTATATCTACTTGTTGAAAAGTTTAGAAAGTCGCTATAGGTAAAATGTAGAATTTAGGAGGGTTGCCATTTCTTCTTGTTATCTCTGAAGTTTGTATTGGTTTCTCTCTTTTTTAGGGTAATCTCCTCTTCTTTCTTCATTTCTTCCTTCACCTTCATTTTTTTTCTTCCTTAAATCTTCACAAAAGAGATTCATCAGAGTTGGTGTACTATTCCCAACAAATCCAAAAACCTCGATCTCTAATCTCTGGTTCTTGGGTTGCAGATACAGCAGAATGCCCTGTGCTTAGGGCAGAAAGAGACATTTGTCTGCTGCAGCCTCTGGCACCAGCCTCCCAACCAGGCAACCGCCAATACCTCTGTCCCCTATCCCACTGCCAGCCAAGAGTACTTTGGGAAGAGCACCTCCCTTTTGCCTTTCCTAAGGGTTTTTTTCTGCTGCCTTGTGCCCCTGCCAGATCCCCCTGAGCTCACTTGCATTGATTCATGAAAACCATCAATATCCAAGCTTTTTTCTTTATTCCACTGCTTGCAAATATTAAGCATGGGGTAACTTTTCTGAAAAGTTAAATGAAAAAGGTGAGTTAACAGGCTATTGGATGTATTGTGTCCTTTGCTCCTGGCCGAGGGAAAGAGCATTCTAAGCAATAATTTTAAATCCTTTTCAATGAGTACCTTGAAGGAATGAAAGGAGTAAAAAAAGCAAGCTCAGTGGAGAGCATAGGCAATTATTATGGAAAATTATTTAAGCTTAAATAACTAAAATAATTTATTCTATAAAATCATACGAAGTAGTGGGAAGGATTCTGCATGGTCAATTTGCTTTCTCGTGTAACAGCTGAAGAAGTAAGCAAAAATGTTGAATTCTAAAAGTCTCAATTTAGTGAATTAATATAGATTTTCAGTGGCATTAAATACCCAAAGATGATGATGAGTCATGGCTGCAAATGGATTGGCAAATGGGATTAAATGATTTTCGGTGATACAAAAACCAAATGAAATGAAAACATTGAGTTGTGCACAAATGATGGCCTTCTCTGCCACTTCTACCATAAAATGAACACTTTTCCCATATTTACAGAGGATTACTAGAAAACAGTAGTTAAGAACATGGTCTTAGGAGACAGATCACCTGAGTCTGAATTGTAGTTCTGCTACTTCAAACTATCGGTCCTTGGGTATGTCAACAAAGCACTGTGTGCCTTGGTTTCCTCCTCTGTAAAACAGGGCAGCATATGAGTTACTCACAGAAATGCTTTGAGTAGGGCCCGGCCCTACGTGTTAGCTACTTCTATCTGTTATGCATGCATTCTTTGGTTGTTGGGTGGCTCTGTCTTTGTTCCGGCTGTCTCTGGAACTGTGAACTGTGGAGGAGCTGCCTCCTTCAGCTAGCACGCTGTGGTGGTCCTCACAGTAGTATGCTCGTATCCCGTTATTCCTCACCGTTCTTGGAATGTGGAGGAAATCATGCGTGTTTATGCTCTGGGAGGAGGAACATCTTCTCATCTCATATCCACTGCTCAGGATGCTCCTGTCTGTGTGAAGGGAGCCAGTGGTCACCTGTTCCTGCCCTCGAGACTCTACCAGTAAAGATTTATTGTGACTAGTTTGGGGAATACTAGGTCATGCCCTATGGATCTTACCCTGGTATTGGGTTAACCCTCTGGCAAGGGTGTGGCTAGTCCATATGGCCTCTTTCTAGGTAAGAGGACAGATTTTGTTCAAGCTTGGTGAGTGAACCTCAGATTGGATCAGTGTCTGCTGCTTCCGGGCTAGGCTCTATGCTTTAGTTCTGCAATATAGCTCCCACAGCTTTGTTACAACATGCTGTTGACTTTCTCCTTGCGGATAAGAACTGGATGTAACTTCACTCTCTATATCTTCTGAAACGATGTCTCGAGTTGGGGTTTTCAGACCACCTGCATCAGAATCATATGAAGAGTATTTAAAAATGCAGATTTCAACTAGCAGTCCAAGATGGCAGCATAAAAAAATCCTGAACTCACCTCCTTCCGTGGCATAAAAACAGACACACTGATCAATGAAACAGAATAGAGACCCCAGAAATAAACCCAGGCAGATATAGTCAATTAATTTACAACAAAGGAGGCAAGAATATACAATGAGAAAAGGATGGTCCTAACTGAACTACTACCCCACATCACATATAAAAATGAACTCAATCTGTGTTAAAAACTTGAAGGTAAGACTGGACACCATGAAACTCCTGGAAGAAATCATAGGTGTGAAGCTGCTTGACATCAATCTTGGTGATGATTTTTAAAATCTGACTCCAAAAGCAATGGAAACAAAAACAAAAATAAAGTAAAAAGCATCTACACAGCTGAGGAAACTATCAACAGAATGAAAAGGCAACTTACTGAATGGGAGAAAAATATTTCAAATAATATATCTGATAAGGGGTTAATATCTAAAATACATATAAAACTTATATGACTCAATAGCAAAAACCAAACAAATTGATTTAAAAATGAGCAGAGGATCTGAATAGACATATTTTTCAAAGAAAACATACAGATGGTCAATACGCATGTGAAAAGATGCTCAACATCACTCATCATCAGGGAAATACAAATAAATCAAAACCTCAATGAGATACAATTTCCCATCTTTCAGAAGGGCTACTATCAAAAAGACAAGAAATAACAAGTGTTGGTGAGAATGTGATGAAAAGGGAACCCTTATGCACAATACTGGGAATGTAAACTGGGACAGCCACTATGGGAAACAGTATGGGGTTTTCTTAAAAAATTAAAAATAGAACTACCAAATGGTCCAATTCCACTTTTAGGTATTCATCTAAAAACAAAAACACTGGTCCAAAAAGATATATGCACGGTTATGTTCATTGCAGCATTATTTACAACAGCCAAGATATGGAAACAACCTAAGTGTCCCTACTCAGTTCTAAAAAAGAACGGAATATGGGACATCTGGGTGGCTCAGTCCATTAAGCATCTGCCTTCTGATCAGGTCATGATCCTGGGGTCCTGGGATTGAGCCCTGCATCAGGCTCCCTGCTTGGCTGGGAGCCTGCTTCTCCTTCTCCCTCTGCCACTCCCCACTGCTTGTGCTCTCTCTATCAAATAAATAAATAAAATCTAAAAAAAAAAAAACAAAAAAAAAAGAAATCCTATTTGTGACACTATAGATGGACCTTGAGGGTATTACGCTAAGTGACATATATCAGATGGAGAAAGACCAATGCTTATGATTTCACTTATATACAGAATCTAGGGTGCCTGGCTGGCTCAGAAGGTTAAGCCTCTGCCTTTGGCTCAGGTCATGATCTCAGGGTCCTGGGATTGAGGCCCGCATCTCTGCTTGGCGGGGAGCCTGCTTCCTCCTCTCTCTCTGCCTACGTGTGATCTCTCTCTCTGTCAAATAAATTAATAAAATCTTTATATACAGAATCTAAAAAATAAAACAAATGAACCAACAAAGCTAAACTAAATTCATTGATGCAGAGAACAGATTGGTGGTCAGAAGGAAGGGGGGTTGAAAGATGAGTGAAATGGGATCTACAGGTACAAACTTCTGGTAATAAAATAAGCAAGTCTTGGGGAAGTAATGTACATCATGGTGACTATAGTTAACAATACCATATTGCATATTTGAAAGTTGCTAAGAGAGTAAATCTTACAAATTCTTATCACAAGAAAAAAATTTTTTGTAACTTTGGTGACAGATGGTAACTAATTGTGGTGTGTATAAACATTGAATCATGTTGTACATTGAAACTAATATAATGCTACATGTCAATTATACCTCCATTAAAATATTCTTTTAGATGCAGATTTCCACCCCCACCCAGGTCTGTGGAATCAAATGCACCAGGATGAGTGCTAGAAACCCTCATTTGTAAAAAGAAAAAGGGCCAAGGTAGAAATACACTGTTAAAAACATATTTCCTGGCTAATTTTGATGCACTTTATAGTAGGAGAACCGCTACCATAGGGCCTCATAGAGAACCTAGAGTATCGTTTATACTCAATAAACCTTTTGGACATGAAAGACGAGGTGCATCTCTAGGAGGGGAGTGTGGTAGAGACAGGTCAGGACAGAGGAATGGAAAGGCCCTCTGCAGGACAATGGGCAGCTGCTTCCATTAAAAAGAGGACTGAGGTCCTGTGGTAGGGGAGGGACGGGGTACATGGGCCACTGTGAGTCTTCTTTCCAATGCAGACTAGTGGAATCCTTGACTCAGAGGCCTCTTCTGCTGCCTGTCCCCATCTCCTTTCCCTGCTCTTATTGTCTACAACAGAGCTTTCCTAATGGCTTCCACAGGGGTTAACCACCCCTTCACCTTTGTGGCTCCTGAGAGCATAGAGCCCCCATGGTTATAGGTTCAAGGTATGTTGGGGTTAGCTACACCCTGCTTCCTCCTTCTCCCCCCTGCTCTTTTCAAAAAGGGAAACATTTATTTCTTCAGACCTCCCCAGACCACAGATAAATCAGCCAAAATTTTTAACAGGCAATAGATGAATATATCACAAATAAATATAATGCAAATTCCAGGTGATAGACTAGCAAGCATGGCCCTTCCAAAGCCATGGTTTTTGACCTTGGCTGCATCTTCGGGCCTTTTAAAAGAACTGCCTGGTCTCCCACCCAGATATTCTGAGGTATTGGTCTGGAGTACATCATGAGTTTTGGAGATTTCTAGAAGCTTCTCAAGGGATTCTGATGTGCATCAGAGTTGAGAACAACTGCTCCAGCAACATCATCACTTGAGAAATTCTAATGGTAGCGTCTTCAAGGCTCCTGCCAAGTCAGTCCATGCGTGGGTACTTGGGAGCAAGGAGGCATCGAACCATTCCACCCTGGCCCTGAGCTGAATTAAAGGCTCCACAAAGCACACACTCAAGACCCTATTAAATTCTCTCTAGAAAGAGAAAGGAATGGAGAAAACTATACTTACTAGGACACATTTCAGGAACAGAATTGCAACACGTTGGAAGGAATTCTCTGATAGTATAATGATTAAAACACCAAAAGGCATGCTCTGAAGGGCAAATAATGGTTACCACACTGTCTTCTATGAAGAATGGGCTCAGTTAACAAGAGGAATTTTGTTTTGATGGTTGGGAATTAGAACTTTGGGGTCAGAAGGAAAAAAAGGGAAAGAAAGAGAAATTTGGGCCCAGAGCCGAACAGTTGACACCAGTAGCTGGTATTCCCAAACCCTCCCACCTTAAGCCCTAAGGCTCTTCTACATATTGAATAAAATTGTAAAGAATATCGGTTTGGGGGTGGCTCAGTCATTAAGCATCTGCCTTCGACTCAGGTCCTGATCGCAGGGTCCAGGGATTGAGCCCCACCTACATCAGACCGTCTGCTCAGCAGGGAGTCTGCTTCTCCCTCTCTGCACTCTCACACTCTCACTCTCTCTTTGCTCTCCCTCAGTCTCTCAAATAAATAAGTAAAATCCTAAAATATATATATATATATATCAGTTTGAATGAAATCCAAAAGTCCAGGTCCTCTGTCTGCAAAGACAGGGGCATCCAGCCCAGACTGCCATTTGGTAATGAAAGGGGAAACTCAAAGGTATTATTTTCTTTTGAGACAGATTTTTATTACAGCTGTTGTAAAACCTCTAGCTAATTTAGATTCGATTTTTTAAATTGTGAAGTTACAAAATATTTTTGCCAACATGTTTCAGGTTTTTTTTTTAATCTTACTGATGCTGATTCTTAAGCATTTTTAAAATTTTAGTTCTTTTTTTTTAGCTAATTCTTAAACTTTCTTAACAGATACAAAATGAAAGCACAGGTTACCTAAGAAGCAATCTCGGAGTGGAAAGAAGCATCTTTTTGGCAAGTAGTCCACTGACAAGGCAGTAAAGAGCTTAATTCCCCAGTGGAGGGGCATCAGAGAACTTGTAACTAACTGCCCTCCGAAGTCAGCTCAGTACCTGGATACAACCACACAGCTAGTGCATGTTCAATGTCATGACCCATGTGCTTGGGCGGCTGCCAAAGGGGTCTCTGATCCTCACATATCATAAACTATTAAGTAACTGAATGTAATAGGCACTTTAAACCAAGACCCAGAGTAGGTCTTTGGCAGGTGTGGTCTCACCGCTCCAGGATCTTACATTCCTCTTCGAGAGAAAAGACATTTTCCCATACTAAGCGGTTAGATACCAAACTGTATCTCAACATAGATAATAGAACAGGTACCTGCATTTTAGCTCAGTCAGTTCATGGGCAAAATGGAATAATAATACCCACAGGGTTGTTGCTAAGTGAAATAACTCTATGCCATTTGAATAAAATATTTAAGCTCTGAGCATACAGTAACAGCTCAAGAAATGTTCTTTCTTTTCCACCTGTTTATCAAGGGGAGAGAGAACTTTAAGATCACCAGGACTTGTAGCTTCATTTTATTTTTTTTTTAAGATTTATTTATTTATTTGAGGGGTGATGGGCAGAGAGAGAGAGAGAGAGTCTTAAGCAGACTCCGCACTGAGCGCAGAGCTGACCACAGAGCCCAACTCAGGGCTCCATCTCGTGTCCCTGAGACCGAGACCCAAGCCAAAGCCAAGAGTTGGGCACTGAACGGACTGAGCCACCTAGGTATCTTCATTTTAAAAGTAAAATTCAGAAAGGTAAAATGAAGTGCCCAAAGTCACACATCTAGAAAGAGGCAGAGGTAATAACCAAAAAAACGAACTGTATTTCTCTTTGGATTTCTCAGAAAGCGATTGCCAGGGTTCTTCAAAATTGCATGTTGCCCCCTGAAACAGAGCAGTAATGGGGGGGGGTGTCATTTAAATGACAAAATACAAGTCCCCCACCTAGGTTTAAAGCCACACTCATCTGTTTTCAGTTGAGAAAGCTGCTAATGGCTCTTACCATGCCTTTCCCAGTTGAAGCACAGAACTAAAACATTTGCAGCCTGAGGATTCCCTCCCACTGCTTGTAGATCAAACACAAACAGAAGCAGCGGGAGGCCGGGCCATCTCTAACTGAGAGAATCAATATCAATGAAACAGACAAAATCCCAAAATCTCAAAATAATGAAAACAAAGATATCCAAGTAATAAAATCTGCTAGAATCACAAAGACAACACAACTCCGATCTCAGCTGGCTCAAAGAAAGTGTCCATTAACAAGGGATTAACACAAGGGAAGTACACAACCAGTCAATAGGAAATGAAAACATTTCACACAGTCTAGTCGCATTTGAGCCCACCCCAGGATTATGGATAAGGGTGTGTTGAGATGGTGTGGTCCCGACTACAGAAGGACAGTCTCCAGAAACCATCAGCTAGATGCCAACTGAAACACCCCAAACTACTGCTATTTGTTGGACTGAAAATTTGGGCTGACAAACCAAGATAAGGCAGAACACTGATTAACTGCCCTTAATTAGTCTTGTCTGTTGCAATTTTCAAATTAAAATTTGAAAGAAAGTCTCCATCAAAAGAAAGGGGGGCAGGGCAAAGAAAAAAAAAAGGAACAAAAAACAAAACCAAAAACCCCCAAAACTGTGAAATAAAATTTTATTAGTCTAGTAAGTAAAATGCCATTCCCATGCCCAGTATGAAGACAATGTGGGCTCCTTTCAATATAAAATATTACAATTTCAATGAAATTGAAAGCAGGTATCAAAATTAAATATAGTTGACCAGTGTGCATAAATTAGTATAATAATTATATTCCTCTAATGGCTATGACATTCTTAGTGAACAGCCAAGCAGCCCATAGAATTGAATCAAAAGTATGATCTTTGTATTATAAAATTCAAACATTTCTGCAAGTAAACTTTTAAAGTAAAAGATTTTTTTTTGCTCATTTTATTTGAGGAAAACGCTCGAACAACATTCACTTGATTAGCATATCTGTAACCAGTATATTGATTTCAGATAAAATGGATCTCATGTATTTGTAAATCAGTAGCAACTCTAAGAAGGCTGCCAATTTAAAAAACTGCCTGGCCCCATGAGCACACCAAACTCTGGTCTGAATTGGAAATGTTAGTTGGACCCCTGGAAACTTACTACAAAGAAAAGCAACAGAAAGGAATGTAGTAGAGGGGATGGCCAAAGTTTGAATCCTTTACAGATGCTCAACTAGAGCACTTCAGACCATTTAATAGAAAAATGAGCTCATGGCTAGAGGAGCGTTCACACATGACAGATCAGGACACACCATCACATATTGGATCTGTAATGGGATAGATTATTTGAAAGTGGGACTGCCTTAAAATGACTCGTCCCTAAATGGACTATGATGGACGGGTCACTAGTCTAGAGGAAAGTCATATTTATGATGGCTTCTCCCATTCCGTCCCAAGCTCAGTCAACCAGGGTGATCTCAGCAGCTGCTGTCTGAAAAAATCTTTCCTCCATAGATTTTATGTCTATACGTGTATATATAGGCTCACATACATCACTCCTCTGTTTCCTGGTTACTAAAATATTCCTCATTTCACCTACTTAGCATCCCATGTCTCCTAAGGAGAAAACATTTTAGCAACGGTGAGAAGCTTAGTTCCCAAAGCTTATTACCTAAATGCAAAGGATTTGAGGCAGGTCTTTGGGGCTTTTAGGAAAGGCTTAGAAAAAAGAGACAAGAATAGTTTGGGATTGTTTTCTATATCTAGCTGTTGGGAACATCTTTTCATGTAGACACTCTCTGAACCTTTACACACACACACACACACACACACACACACACACCACTTAGCGAAATGGTAAGGGTTTTGAAACTCTGTCATCCCAGAATCCAATCTCAAAGTGATAGACAATATAGTTACTTGCCTAATTATTCTCCCCTTATCCCTGCTAAAGGAATTCCACTTCAGGATCATTATTTGGATAAAAAAGCAGTTTTCTGGACTTCTGTGCCGAGTAGTCATGAAACTTGCTCTGGTCATGAGATGGCTGGACATTGGTCTGACTTCCAGGGAAACTGGGTGGCCTCAGCTGGCAGGGTCCTTGTCTCCCTGTCCTTCTCCCTTCCTCCTGCTAGAGTTCCAGCAGCCGCACAGCAACGATGAATCCAAGGAGAACAGTCAACACACTGAACAGCAGAGTGGAAAGACAAAGAGCCTGGTCCCTGGGAAATTGGAGCCAAAGCCGTGACCCTAGACTGCCTGCCCATGACATGTTGTTGCATGAGCCAATGAACTCCAACTTACTTAAGCCACCAGCCATCAGATTTCTACAACTTGGAGCCAAGGCACCTCTGAATGATAAACTAATGCCTGTGGGTTTCATTTCCTTATCTGCAAAACAGGGGTGGAACCTTCCCTGACTGCCAAGATTTGCTGTAGAGCCTAGTTGGTAGCTGTATAATTTTTAGCCCAATGCCTGGCTCACAGTAATAATCGGACACGATCATTATTATTATTTATTAATAAGATTGAAGAGCTTACTTCTTTTTCTTGGGCAAAACTTAAAGGAGCACAGTCAAGCTTTCCCTGAGATGAAGTCTATCTTCTGGGCAAGGTGCTGATGTCATATTGGGGTGGAATCAGCTGACTTCACTCAGCTTTCTAAGGATCCTTACCTTACTTAGTAGGCGGCCTATAAATAGTCAATATCCAAAGACTGGGTCCCTCTGCCCTTAGTTTAGGAGCTTTTTCTGGTTTATCGTTAATGCATACTAGCTATTTTTAACACTTGGAGAGCAAACTGTTGCTTTCTTCATAATGAAACCAAATCCCTTGGCTGCATTTCATTCCTGAGCAGCAATCATACTAGATGCAAAATTAGCATCTAATAGCTCATTTTAATGAAAAATCAGAAAAATGTTCTTGGACACCACAGGTTTTTGCCTCCAAAGACAGCACTTCTTTTTTATTTCCTGAGTATGTGAAATTACCCTAATTCTGATTTACTTAGTGTGATATGCATTTGGCTTCCTGGTTTCAATTTTGTGGCCAGAATAATCACTGTTGTTCTTTTTTTCAAACCTGTATAAATTCGTTTTACTTGAAGCCTGTTGATATGTTGGTCCAGCACAGTCAACACAAGGGGCTTAAAAATAGATCCTCTGTGATGATTTAGAGCATTCTCTGTGATGTAGAGCCCAGCACCTAGACACCAGTCTGCAGTCCTCTCCCAGGCCTTTCCCAGTGCTTTGCTTCAATTTGGCTCAATTAACGTTAGTTAAGTAAATTTAGAATGTCAGTGCTGGTTGAGTTTTGGTTAGCGCCAGCCAAAGCAAAAACACCTGTTTGCTAAGAGGTCCATCTAAGGAGCGATAACCAGAATAAGTGGCCAAAATGAATCTCATGGTCTGTTAAGTAGGAGTTTTTCCATGCCACAGAGATTTCAGTCAACTCTTCCTAGGTATTCCAAGTTTCTCAATTGTCTGGAAGAAGCTCTGCACCAGCTCTCTCCAACAGAGGCATTGTGTGAACCACTAATGTGAAGCATATACGTATTAAGTTTTTTATTAGTCACAGTGAAATAAAAGTTGAAAGATCCAAGTAAAATGAATTTCAGTAGTATGTTTTACTTAACCCCCAAATATATTCAAAATACTATCATCCCAACATATGATCGATAATAAAAATTAATACGATAATTTTACATTCTTTCTTTGTATGAAATCCTTAAAGTCTGTAGTGTGTTTTACACTTAGAGCACATCTCAGTTCAGACTGGCTGCATTTCAGGTGTTCAATAGGCACACATGGCCAGTGGCTAACATAATGGATCCCTGAAGTGTAAGGCCTGACATTTTATATGCTGCCTTGACAACCTTGAGCCTCATGGGGGCCCCTAGGTCCTAACTGTGATTGCCCTCGCCCTTGCCACCCAGTGGGAGAGTCTCCCTACCTAGCTGGTTTCCCTAGCAGCCAGACCAGCTGTGTTCCACCTGGTCTTCAGCTTAATGAGCTTCAGGTCTCTGCAAGCCTGTGGAATTATCCCAACAAGCCAATCACCTCCTCCTCTGGGAACGGGAAGTCACCTCACCCTCTCCTTACTACAAAGCTAGCCCTCCCACAGCCCCCCTGCAGCTTCACTTTGCTCCTTGGTCCAAACCCTAGGAGGCTGTGCATGCCGTGCGGTGTCCCCCTCCCCCAGGCTGCGAGTATATGGGCTAATGCACCACTGCCCATGTCCAGTTTTGTTCAGTATCGTGTATTCAGCTCTCCCTGGAACACTAGGGCAGAGCTCTCTCCCACCCATGGGGTGTAGAGGAGGTGAGCAGAACAGCAGACTGTGTCTAGGCTTTTTAAGAGAGATTTCGAGTCAATTTTTCAAAAATATATGGAGGAATCTGGACTCCTCTCTTAGCTGTTTGACATTTACATTGTCGGAAGAACGTTAGTTGTAACTTTGTAATATATTTTATTTTGTTCATGTCTTTGGTGTTCCACAGCACTAACCGTTAGCTCAGCTTTGTAGCTAGTCACGCTTGGTTTTGTATAATTTTGCTGCACGTTCTGATCTTTAGCACTCATGCTGAAGGAAACCGATAAAAATCATTATTAGATAACAGAAATTTACTTCAAAGATAAAGGCCTACTCCACAGCAAACCACTCATTTAGGTTGAAAAGGATGACATTCCTGACAAGTGTGCTGCCAGCTCTTCCCGTACCTGTGGCAAGATCACTAAGCCAGCTCTCTGCCTCAGAATCCTCTTGATACTGGAGATGAAATCTTATGGTCATCTCTGGTCTAGAAAGCCTGAGCTATTCTTGAGCCTTCTTCAAGATCCCCAGTCTGTAAACAGTAATCAATGGGCTGCCTCCCCTTCCCCCAACATACTAGTTCCAAATCATCTTTTGAATCCATATCCCTCTTTGTGCACATCTCATGCCCTTTCTCCATGTCTCCAGTGTGTCTAAGGGGAGCCATCAGATTTGTATTCCACTGGGGCGCCCTATCTCCAGGCCCTCTACCTTCCGTCTATCCTCCACTCTGCAACCCAGATGGTCCAAAACTCAGAGTTCACTTACGACTTCTTGTCTTAAATACCTCCAACTTCTCTTCACAGCTACTGGGCAACACCTAAATCCCTTAACCTGATAATCAAGACTGTTAACAATTAAGCCCTAGTCTATTTTTTCATTTTGTTCTCTTCAAGATTTTATTTATTTATTAGAGAGATAAAGAGAGAGCGAGCACGAGCAGAGAGAGGGGCAGAGGAAGAGAGGCAAGCAGGCTCCCTGCTGAGCGGGGCTAGATCCCAGGACCCCGAGATCATGACCTGAGCCAAAGTCAGACGCTTAATCACCTGAGCCACCTAGGTTCCCCCACCTTTTCTTTTTAACCTTCAGCCACCTTTTCTTAGTTATCCCTCCTCCACATTATTTCCAGAAAAACCCAGCACCTTCATGCTATGGATTCTGTATGGAAGCAACTCTCCACTTGGCTCGGCCTGTCCCTAATTCCTACCTTAAAAAAAAAAAAGAGAGATTGGATTGAACATATTAAAGGAAAACCACACCTTGCCGTGTGGGACACTGCCTTGTAGAGCACAAGGTCTCCCTCCTAGGGCAAGCACACACGCTCTGTCAGCCATGTTGGACGTGAGAGATAGCCCTGAGTCCTTGGCTGCTCCCAGCTGATTTATTCGTGGGATTTGCTTTATCAGGAAAAGCAGCTGTAAAGAAAGAGTGTATCCATAAACACATAATAAAATAAAAATTATATTTCACTTCACTATAGTTTATCAAAGCTCAGCTTTGTGAGGACAGCTCCTAGAGCAGAGGAGGGTGAAGAACACCATCACTGAGTTCATTCCGAAGGAGCTGTAAATACTGGCTCTATCCATTACTTCAGGTGCTTAGCCTCTCTGGGCTGTTTTCTCACCTGTAGAATGAAGAAAATAAGCTCCCTCCCTCTTAGAATTTTTAAAGGACCAAAGGAGAGCAATCTATATTATGTACTTATGCAAGACATACAAATAGTACCACTAGTAGGAATATCACATGCTTATTTTAAATTCTTACATTGATCATAGTAATTAATCTTAGAAAACTGTCTCTGATTGGAAGACTTCAGTAAAAGCCTGCTGTAGAATAGGGGACCCCAAAGGTTTTTGTTTGTTTGGAGGGGTTGTTTGTTTTGTTGTTGTTGTTGTTGTTGTTGTTTTAAGATATCACAAGAGTACACTATTTACACCAGCCCTGCTGGTGATGAGAACCGGAAGGGCGCGTTATCTTGGTATTTCCAGTGCCTGGGGCTGAATGAAAGCAGCAGGCTCCCCTAGCCACGGGCAGGTGACGAAACTTTTCTGAGAGCTTCATCCCCCTTATCTGTTATTTGCCCACATTTTTCAGCCCGGGGAAATTTCAGATATTTCCCCAAAAAAACCTGGTGCTTTAAACAAAAGGTGCAAGAGTAAGAAGAGGAAGCTTGCTGGGGAGGGAGGGGGACACTCAGGAGAGAATGTGCCCAAACGAGAGTTCCCCCACTTCACTGCCACCTGAGGCCAGTGCTGAGAAATTATCATCTTAACTGAGGAGGAAGGGATTGAGTATCTATAGACTGCCTACCTCACACAGGTGCTTTGCTGGGTGAATTATATAATAATAAAAACGTTAGCTATCTTTTGCCATGCACTATACTGTCTTACACTTTTTTCAGTTTATTCACATGACAATGTTGTCAGCAGTTAGGTAGGTATCTCCATTTTACAGAGGAGGAAACAGAAGCTCAGAGAGGTTAAGTAATTTGTCCAAAGTCACACAGCGAGTCATTTTAATTCCAGCTAGAACTAGACACTGGATCTGCCCGACTCCAGTACATCTGTAGGCTCAATTCTGTGTGTTAACAGTAGCTCCCAACAGGCAAAGACCTCCAGGGGAAAGACTACAATTTCCTATTAATGCCCAACTCTAGTAGAACCCCTTACTCACAGTAAGCGCTCAGGAAATGTTTACAGAATAAATAAAAGGCGAGAAAAGACTGGAGCAAGTAGGCATGTAGTGTTACTATATTATAAAGAAGCAAGCGCAGGAAATAGGAGAAGGGACGGAGAGGGTGTCCTTCATAATTCAGAGTGACACCCTGCAACACAGTTGTGCTATTATTGTTGGTCAGCTACATTTAATGATGCCCATAGTCAGAAAGAAAGTCTGCTGCCACGACCATCATTTTGCAAACCTGGTTGGATTCTTCATACCTGCTGATTTCCATTAAATGCCATTTAGAAAAATAATTGTGTGACCCTGCCCTGTTGTCATTAAATAGAAATCATTGGTGTGGCTGCTAAAATGTAACACTCGAGGAGTGCAGAGAGACCAGCAATTTTTTTTTTAAGATGCTTTCAACCAAAGGCAGAAGATACTAGAAGGCTTCCCATTGCAATCGGCCACACGTTCGTGGCTTGCTCTGCTGGAGGTGCTGGGCAGTCCAAGTGAAAGAGCCATCAGTCACGGATTATGGCTACGGGGGTGCCTATGCTTAATCTCATTTTTGAATGAATTAATATTATTAGTTTTGACAAATTAATGGTATTAAATGTGCAAGGTGAGTATGAATTATGTCCACATCCCCTATTACTACATGTGCCTCATTCTTGAGTAAGAAAGCTTATTGAATCTATTCAGTGGAATCCCCTCTCGTTTGTGTTTGAAATGCCTTCTTAGAAGCCTTAAAGAGATGGGCTCGCATACCTATGGACACGTGTTTAATGATACAAATCTGTACTTCAGGCTGAAAGGGGCTACATAATTGAGTCAGTCAACAGAGGAAGACACAACTTTGTGGTGACTTATTATACATCCTTAGAAATAGAATTCTATGCACACTCCATCCGAGAAAATCCTATCTTGTAGAAAATCTCTGAGCCTCCCTGCCTACCCTTCCCCCTTCCAATAAACCAATCCGTGGTAAGGCATACCCATGTTCTTGGTATTAAAAAGAGAAAAAGAAAAAAACAACCATATGCTTCTGTGTATCTTTTTCAGATTGAAACCATTTTCCCCCTAACTTAAGTCTAGATGAAATGCATGCTGCTAGAGTCCTAGGTCAGCAAAACTAAACATGTCTTTGGTTGTGGATGATGACCAAGTACAAATGAGCCCAAATGATTTTCTTAATTGATGCTTTTCATGATTAATTTAAGATGTCTATAACGTCAGATACTGTGAACCGGCTCATTTTCTTAAACTGGGCATCACAGCAATTGTCACCAGTAGTCCCTGTATTAAAAACTCAGACTTTGTTCAGATAATAGGCAGAGATCCCTGATTTCAAGAAAGGTTGTTTCCCCCCACCCCAACCAACAGACACCATCTATGGTAATTCCATTATCCTTTGTGGTGATTAGTGACCCAGTTCTGGCCATAGAGATGTAAGCAGAATAAAGCTTTTGAACCCCCGTGTCAGATACAACAGCTGATACTCAGTAGCTACTTATTGCACTAATGAGATATATTCAGACTGTGTGTTCTCAATGGGTATTTAACAAAAATGTTCTTTTTTTTCCTTAAAGATTTTATTTATTCATTTGAGAGAGAGAACACAAGCAGGGGGAGAAGCAGACTCCCTGCTGAACAGGGAGCGCGACACAGGTCCCGATCCCAGGACCCTGAGATCATGACCTGAGCAGAAGGCAGATGCTTAACCATCTGCATCACCCAGGCACCCCAACAAAAATATTCTGTACATCTGTACCTTTAGTAAGTCTTAGACTTTCTCAGAAAATGTACATATATGTCCTCAAGTGGCCATTATCATTTCCCTCCTGGATTTCCTCCTGCATCTTCTCACTTAAAATTTCCACCATTTTCTACCTTTTTTTTTTTTTTTTAAAGATTTTATTTATTTGACGGAGACAAACATAGCCAGAGAGGGAACACAAGCAGGGGGAGTGAGAGAGGGAGAAGCAGGCTTCCCGGCGAGCAGGGAGCCCGATGTGGGACTCGATCCCGGGTCTCCAGGATCATGACCTGAGCCGAAGGCAGTCGCTCAACCAACTGAGCCACCCAGGCGCCCCCATTTTCTAACTTATTAAAGCCTTTTGCCAACATTCTATAGAGGTTCTGTCCCATAGAATAAAATACAAATCACATACATAGTTTTAAATTCACTGGTAGCCACATTTGAAAGTCAAAAGAAATCGTTAATGACATGTGTAAACCCAAATGGCCAGTATTATTTCAACACAGGATAAAGATACAAAAGCATTGAGATATTTTACCTACTTTTTTCATAGTAAGTCTTTGTCTCAGTATGTATTTTATACTGTAGCTCATCTCTGTTCAGAGTGGCTTTTTCTTTCCCAATCTAACTTCTCATCCTACTGACCTGGTTAATTCCACATCATGCTCAATGTTTTGAAATGTTTTCTTCTCCAATTTATCAAAGTTTCATTCATTTTTTATCTTTCAATTTGATGAGTATTTATTATTTAGTGCCTACACAAAATATTTCCTGCCCTTGAGCTGCTTACATGTCTAGTGAAGGGAGCTCTGCTCAGAGTTCAGGACTCCTTCTTTACTGTTCCAACTGTATTTTATATGCACCTCCCTTATAACAGTTGTTAGGCTTCCTGCACCTAGGGAAGGGCTAAGGAGACAGAAAACAGTGTCTGCTTATAGAGGTGATTTTGTCTGTGTATTAATGGTAAGTAGGATTATGTATCATAGCAATTTGAAATAGAAGAGACCTCACAAAGTGCAATGCTTAACTTTATGTGACAACTTGACTGGGCCACAGGGCACCCAGATACTGGTTCAAACATTATTGTGGGTATTCCTGTGAGGGAGTTTTTGGATGAGATTAACCTTTAAATTGGGAGGTTGAGTAAATCAGGTTGCTCTCCATAATGTGGGTGGGTCTTGTCTAATCAGTTGAAGGTTTGACTGGAACAAAAGGCTGACCCTCCTTTGAATAAGGCAATTCATCCTGCCTGAACACTTTTGAAAGAGACATCAGCTTTTTTTCCTGCCTTCAGATTTGAACTAAAACATTAGCTCTTCCTGTGTCTCAAGCCTGAGGGCCTTCAGAATAGACCATATCATCCATTCTTCAAGTCGCTGACTCACCCTGTAGATCATGGGACTTACCAGCCTCCATAATCATGTAAACCAGTCCTTTATAATAAATTTCTTTGTGGGCACACACACATGCAGCCCTCCTGTTGGTTCTTTTTCTCTGGGTAAACCTAATACAGAAAGCTTTTTATCCAACCTCTTCTTTTTGGGATTGAATCAACTAAGGACCGGAGAGGTTAGTGACTTGCTCAATGTCACACAGGAAGTTGGGACTTGATCAGGACCAGAAATAAGTCCTTGAATTCTTCTGTTAGTGCTCTTGCATACTGTACCACACTGGTGTGCACATGTGTGTGTGTACATATACACATACACTTTTAAAAGATGAAAATGGCCTACTTAAATGAGAATTTGTTTTTTGTACCCAGCAGGAAAGAATACTGGGAACTTGAGTAAATCATGGTGAAAAGTCCATCAGGGTTCCAGTGAAAGAATTCATTAGCTGGGGGTACAAATAAGGTTGGTGGTAAGAAGTTTGAAGAGATGATAGCTATAGCTTTTCAGTAAGGATGAAAAGAGCTGCCCGGGGTTTTGGCTCTGCCAGCAGATCTGGGTTTATGATTTCATGAATAAGCAAAGGTGAGATCTGAGGTTTCTGTTCGGCACATTTTCTTGCTACAGTGTATTCCAACCCGGCAGTATCAGAACCTTGAGAAACTAGGGGTCACACTCAGCTGGAGTGAGCCGGAGGTCCCGGAACACAGCTTCTGAGGGCAGGCTCTCATTGCCAAGCTGGAGTGAGAACAGCAATAACCAACATTTATTGAGTGCAATGGGCCAGGCATTCTTCTAAGTCTTCTCTGGAGTGAGCTCATATGATCCAGCAGGAACTCTCTGAGGAGCTGCTATCATTATCCCCTTTTGCACATGGTAAAACTGAGGTAGAGGGAGGTGGGCAAGAGGTGGGTCTGGGATCCAGCTCAGGTGTCCAGCTCCAGAGCCTGAGCCTTTAACACTACCCTACCCCTCACATAGAGAAGGCTGAGCACTTCCTGAGAAACTCACAGAGGCATAGGTTCTATTCAAATATCTGTGCTGAGAAATATTCTGACCTCCCAACATTGCTTCCTAAATGAGGGTGAGGAGATCTGCATTAGTCCTAGCTCTGTCCCTAATTAGCCACCTGCCTTTGGCAAGTCACGAAACCACTTCTAGGCATCCACTCCTCATATAAGAATTCTGTTGCTAGGTGAATTCTGACAATCACACCTAGCTACAAAGTTCTAGGATCCTAATCGCTTTGAGATTATTATTATACAGATTCTTATTGTAATCTTTTTAGTTATACTCAGGAAATATCTGTAATAATACATAGATGACTTACTAATTTGGGAGTAAAAATCTCCGAAGGGCATATGTCTTACCCTTTGAATGCTTTTTTAACATGATGCACCTTCTAGTATTTTCAAGTGGGATCAGGAAAGAAAAAGGATTTCTGGATGAATTTTTTTTTAGGAAACAAGGCTGAAAGATGCATTAAGGTAAATGTTCTAAATACACATGGACATGTCATGAATGGGAAAATGCACAACGGTTTCATTAATAGAGTCCCTTGTATATAGTTTGCATTAGCCATTGTCCAGTGAAAGAGTACAGTCTAGGCAGCCTTGAGACAGGGATTCCATCTCTAGGTCTGGTTCCACCCACACCTAGGACCTTCTTGTCTCCTTGCTTCCCCAATCTCAGTATTTAAAGGGAGCTGGTTCAACTAATTTCCTTGTGGATCCAATGGTGAAGACATCGGTGGGGCCTCCCCACAAGGCTCAGTTCTGGGAACACGCCCTTAGTGTAGAAAACATAAGGCAACTGCACTCTTGGCTTCCCACTCCTGGCATCTCACTCTTGGCATCTCTTACAGGCTCCATCAGATATATGGTTAAAGGTGAGAATTTCAAAATTGTATCAAAGTAATGTTGAGAGAAGAACAGAAGGATGAGTGCCCCTTTCCTTCTCCCAGGCTTGGAGCATAGGATGCATAAGCTGGCCTATGTGTCATACCCAGTAGATAGACTCTAAAGGACCACCTTCCCATGATCACATTTTCCTGAGCGTAATGGAAAGCTACTGTCTCTGTGACTAGTTACCTTAGAAGCAGGATTCTCAAGCATCTCAATTTTCACTAAATCTTAGCATCGGCCCTATCACACGTGTGTTTTGACTCACTTGACCCTTTGGCAAGGAGGCCACTTAAGAATCCATCTGGTCCCTCCCCAGAAATTCACTTCAATTCCGTTCTGTTCAGTTCCACATAATCTGCCTCTAGGTGTGCCTTCTGAGGGAGGAGAGTTCTGGCCCCAGCTCTCCTATTGTGTTCAAGACTTGCGATCTTGGACAAGCCCCATTCCCTGTAATCTGTTCTAGCACTTCCCAGTAACGCTCTATCCCAACTCCTAAGCTAATCTTACCGTGTTTTTCTGGCTGGAGAACTTGTCCCTTAACTGCTCTGTGATTCCACAGGTAAAGAGGTAAAGAGACAACTGTTCCTGTCGGTGTGTGTGTGTGTGTGTGTGCCTCAAAACTTCTTCCAAACTTGACTTTTGTCACCCTTAAACACCTTTTTGGTTCTTCCCCGGAGACCCCTGAGCATTCTTTCTCTACCAGTATATTTGGTACGGTACTTACCAACCCTTAAGCAGGCACAAATCCCCCACAGTGATTAGCCGTAACCAATATTTAAGTGCTTAATTTTTTTCTAGTTCTGTTTGTTTTGCCCATGACTCTAATTCAGGGGTAGGTTATAACAATGGCTACCATTTAAATTGCTAGAGACCTTATTTTAGGGATAAGAAAAAAACCTCAAAACATAAAGCGTTGTTTATTTGTGTCATTTATGTTTTAAAATTCTGCCAGGATTTTCTCCCCCGCATCTTCCTTCATTCTAGGTATTCTAGGAGTAACTAACGGTGAACTTGTCTGTGTAAAACTGCCCTGAGCTATTCTTTAAGTTAATTATCACTTCTTTTGGTTCTGTGAATGGCTGTTCAATGACACTGTCAGCAAGTGGAATGAACCAAATTACTCTAATTACGGAGTAATTGCACAGAGTGATGGTAATTAAATCTTGATCAGTTTAAGTGAGTGAATTAATTGCTTTAACTTGGAATGCACACCACAGCAAGAGGAGTTATTTTGTAGTTTAATTAACACCATCCACTAAAGTCTTATCGTATCTAAAATGTAGACAATTAATGAGTTTGATATTATTCTCACCTTCACAAGAACTAGGACAGAATACATGCTGAGAAAGGTAGAATATTAGGGGAATGAAAGAAAACTTAATATTCTTGTCACTTGTTTAGATATATTGGTTGCAATCTCTACTTTGCCTTCTGGAGAAATGTGCAAATAGAAATATTTCCATATAATTAGCTTCTGGCCCTTTTTCATTTCAATATTCCCTGATCTGTGCAACAGTATACATTTCCAAATTTGTTAATGTTGTAAATTTCCTCAGCCTGAATTTGTCCATCACTTGCTTCCTTTTCAGTTAGAGGAGTCTTGGCCTCATGAAGGTATGCTTGGGGTCTTCATAGAATTTCATCATTTATCAATCATCGCTTAGTTTTCTATTTCCCTGCTTCCTATTCCCTGGTGCTGGGAAAAGCTTTACACCCAGATCAACATCAGTGACGCTCAGCCTAGACTGTGACTCAGACCTACAGAACTTTGAAAAATTACCAACAGCCAGGCCCCCTCCAGAATTTTGAGGGGTGGGGAACTAGGCATGGGTATGTTTTAAAAGCTCTTCTGGTGAGTATAATGTGCATCACAGATTGAGAGCTCCTGCTGTAGAAAGTCTATGCATCCCACCCCATTAGCCCTATGAGAAAGATAATATTATCATAAATTTCCTTATAGAAACCTTCTGGCTTGTTCAAGTGGTCAGGACCTGGATCCAACCATCAGACCCTCTGCTGCATGTCTTAAGAGACAATTCCTCATAAATCTATTACAACCATACTCTAGAATAAAACAAATTGGTAAGTCCTAGTTTGCAAACTACAGAAGCAAGGAAGCGAAGGAGATGAATGTGATTTATTTGGCAGTCTTGGACAATGTCTTATTAAGCTCCAAATAAGGAAAAGATGTATTGTTCTAAGTCCCAGGACTGTTAATATGAGCACAGTTGGTTTCAGGGTCATTTCTTAAGAGTCAATGAGTCCTAATGATTAAATAGAATTAGTTGGGGGAATGACATTTGCTAGCTCAGCCCTGATTTGAGTCAGAAGTAAATTTCTCAGAGTGGTACATTACCAAAGCCAGAACTTGAATCTAGTCTTCTCTTATTTCAGTGTCCACAGAGGTGAGCCTCTATTTCATAGGATCTGGCTCAGAGTTAATCCAAGACAATGGGAACTTGGCCTAAAAAAATGTGTAGGTTTTTTGGAAGTGTTCACACATGAGTTGACAGGTGAGTTGGACTCTGAAAGTAGGATAGTTTTCTATGGGGAGAAAGAGAAAAGGTCCTAAAAGCAAGGTGCTAAAAGACGCGTGTGTGGGAAACAGCATGTGGTCTTGTTCTGACCGCAGACACACCACGAAGGGCAGAGGCATGTTAGAGCCCATGGCCCAAAACCATTAATGAGTCCTCCTAGGCCAGAAAGGGAATTTTATTTACTTGTAACAAGAGAGAACTATCAGCAGAAGGTCCATGGAGCAGCTCAGCCATAGAGGGTTGGGAGGGGTTCACGACAGGATTCGGATCTTGCTGGGCAGTTCTACGGAGTGTCTGAGAAAGTGCAGTGTTCTGAGAAGTCTTCTGTATTGAGGGCCATTTTAGGAGCAGGGGTGATTCAGTAATTGGGTGTTTAATTGCTTTTATCCAGAGGATAGAAGGATCGCGCTAGGGGCTGCCATCATCTGCTGTGGGGTATTAGCTGGGAAGGGGGCACAGTCAGCCACTTTGTGGTCTGGGAACTCTGGGAGCACAGTTTGTGTTCAGCTGGGCCCATCACAGGCTAGGTGCCAGCGGTGCTTTTTCCTTTTCAGGGGTCCGGGCCCTGGATTTCCATTCAAGGAGCTAGGACTTAAATGTTGAAGAGTTTTACAAAGTGGAATGACATAACACAATTTCTCTTTGGGGGAGACCCCTCGGGTGGCTATGTGGAGGACGATTTTAAAGGTGATGGGACTGGATCCACATGAGCCAATCACAGCAGAGGCAAGAAAACGCCCCAGGAATGGAAACGGAGAGGAGGGGACAGCTAAGAGATGCCATGGGGCAGACAGGGGAAACTTGTACGACATAACAATTCAAAAAGAAGTGATGATACCGAGCCACCTGGGCACAGCAAACATGCCCCCGTGTTTCACTGGGGAAAACCATGAAATATTAGAGTTTTCTTTTCTTTGAAAACTAAACATCAGTGTTTACTATGTTCCTGCTGGGCGAATACAATTTTTTAGGCACGTGAAGCTTGTCACAGCTCTGGTAATGTCACTCTGGTAGCCTTTTCTTACTCAGGATGCTAAGTTTGCAGTATATTCGTACAAGTCAGAACAAATGCACCAAACAAAGAGACTGCTGGTCCAGGTGGGGTTTTTTTGGTGGGGGAGAGATGGACTCCATCTGTTCATCTAAGGCCATGAGTCCTGAATCAACTGCCAAGAGACTGAGCAGCAAAATAGCAAGGACAGGTGGGGAAAAATAGGGTCAGATCACCAGACTCAGTCTCCACCCTCTCCTCATCCCATTCTGCCCCAATGGGCAAAAGAGAGTAAATGGGCTATTCTGGAAAAGCAAGAAATCAGTAGGATGTAGTTGAACCCTGGAGATTAGGAGAACGAAAAGAAAAATAATTTCTTTAGGGTAGGGCAGGAGATTGGCAGCCACTGAACATAAAGGAGAGGAGAACATCTTATTTCTTTGAAACAGAGTGCTACGGGTGCCTGGGTGGCTCAGTGGGTTAAAACTCAAATCATAATCTCAGGGTCCTGGGATCCAGGCCGCAGCAGGCTCTCTGCTCAGCAGGGAGCCTGCTTTCCTCCTCTCTCTCTCTGCCTGCCTCTCTGCCTACTTGTGATCTCTCTGTCTGTCAAATAAATAAATAAAATCTTTAAAAAAGAAAACATTAGAAAGAGTGCTAATCATATTGTTGTCCTGCTTTTCTTTAATCTATAAAATTGTCATTTACTTATATAACAATAGATGCACAGAGAAGACTCAAGTGATAGAGGGGAAAAGGGGCCAAAGGATGAAATCCAGTCACAATAAGTCACAAAGCATTACAACTATTAATGGCCATAATTTCTCCCCAAAGGGGGAGAAAGGATAGGAAGAGACCCCAAAATCTTCCCTTTTAGTCTTTTTGTTTTTTGAGAGATTGTCACAAGTCATTTAATTTTAATCTGTGACAGCACATTTATATAAATAGCTTTGCACAGAGTGCTTCTTAACATTTACTTCTACTCCATTTAACATAAATATTTTGAGGAGCAGACGTTGGTTTGAGAGCAACATTTCACAAAACTCAGATGTCTTATTTCCCTAGGACTTCTACAAGCCTATCCTGTGGATTAATCTTTTCTAAAACTGTTTTTTTTTTTTTAAGCCAAATGAAACCCTCAGAAAGTGAGGATTCTATTAGCTCACAACCTTATGTTTTAGTGGAGAAAAAGTGGCTTTGCAATCCATAAAGTGCATTAATGTGGGATAGAAATCTTTATCCTTCTACTTACACTAGGTCCAGTCAACAGGATGGATTAGGCCCTACCTAATCTGACATTAGTATTAAAACAAATATTTAAAAACATATGTATTCATTACTGGAACATTAGGTATGGGGCTTTATTTCTTGGTATTAAGATATATCCTGACCCCAAAAATATTTAGTAGACATCATGACTATATGTGAAGTTGAATTGGGAATACAGATTATAACTTATATCACTTTTTCGAGTCAAGATTGATGTCCATTGAAGAACTGATTAGTGAGGTAGCGGATTAAAAAGATGGTAATTTGGGGTGCCTGTGTGGCTCAGTCAGTGAGCACCTGGCTCTTGGTTTCAGCTCAGGTTGTGATCTCATGGGTCATGAGATGGAGCCCTGGGATGGGCTCCGTGTTCAGTTGGGGGAGTCTTCTTGAAAATTCTCTCCCTCTGTCCTTCCCCATCTCTAAAATAAATCTTTTAAGAAAAAATAAAAAATAAAAAGAAGGGATGCTGTGACATGCTTTGCTTCTCTGCCTTTGACCATCCACCTGCAGTGCTGAAGGACGTCTGCATGAGCAAACATGGGCAAAAAGCCTATCAGCATTCAGATCTCATGACTAACCTGTGCTGTTGTTAGCCCGAAAGGCATGTGAAAGTCTTCAAAAACCATAAACAGTTCAATTACCAACAAATTGGAAGTAATATTACATACAGCTACAGATGTGGTTAATTTAGATTATTTTCTGAAAATATAATTGTATATATTGCAAAATGTATCTCATTTCTATCCGACTGCCTAGGTTTTTCCCACACCTAATGATCACTCATGTCTTTAACTCACTTTATTTTGAGCTTCTGCTATTTGTGTTCATTCTGACAAATCCATGGGGTCTGGAGATGCTCAGTATATTTCTCCTGATCTTACGGAAAGTAAAATCTATGCCAAGAATCATTAAAGGTTAAATGGTGGCATATTAAAATAACACAAAATCAATGATCGAAGCTATAATATTTTGCGTAAGTAGAATAGATCGACCAAGAGCTCTCTGCTTGTGCCTGGCAGGAAATCATTGTTGGGCTGGAGACATCAGTTAAAGCTTTATGAGGAAATGGGTGTTAACCTGGCTTGTGAAAGATGGATAGGGGCTATCGAGCGCTAAAAACCCCCAGTTCTTGGACTAGGGGAGCCTGATTTGTAGTTTTTGCTTTTCTCCAAAATACTCCCACGGTGACTGATTTAAAGCTACTGAGCTAACATCATAGGTCATGACATGGAAGACAGACACTCACAATTGGCTCTGTGAGCCTGTGTAATCTGACTCCCAACACCACTGAATGGGAGATTTTTAAGTGGCGAAGATTCTTTCAGTTCAACAAGTGCTTTGAATTGAATTTCCCTGATAGCTAGTGATGAGGAACATTTTTTCATGTGTCTGTGAGCCATTTGCACATCCTCTACAGAGAAGTGCCTCTTTATGTCTCCTGCCCATTTTTTGATGTGTTCATCTTCTTTTTGGATGTTGAGTTTAAGGAGTTCTTTATAGATCTTTGATATCAGCCCTTTGTAGTGTCATTTGCAAATATCCTCTCCCATTCCATGGGTTGCCTCTTTGTTTTTTTGACTGTTTCCTTTGCTGTACAGAAGCTTTTTATTTTGATGAAACCACACTGAGATACCACCTTACACCAATCAGAATGGCCAAAATTAACAAGACAGGAAACAACAAATGTTGGAAAGGCTGCGGAGAAAGGGGAACCCTCTTACACTGTTGGTGGGAATGTAAACTGGTGCAGCCGCTTTGGAAAACAGTGTGGAGATTCCTTAAAAAATTGAAAATAGAGCTACCCTATGACTTTGCAATTGCACTACTGGGCATTTACCCCAAAGATACAGCTGTAGTGAAAAGAAGGGCCATATGTACCCCAATGTTCATTGCAGCAATGGCCACAATCGCCAAACTGTGGAAAGAGCCAAGGTGCCCTTCAACAGATGAATGGATAAAGAAGATGTGGTACATATATACAATGGAATACTATGCCTCCATCAGAAAGGATGAATATCCAACTTTTGTAGCAACATGGACTGGATTGGAAGAGATTATGCTGAGTGAAATAAGCCAGGTAGAGAAAGTCAAGTATCACATGGTTTCACTTACTTGTGGTGCATAATGGGTAATATAGAGGACAGTAGGAGAAGGAAAGGAAATGGGAAGTAGGGTAATTTGGGGAAAGAAACGAAACATCAGAAACTTTGGACTCAGAAACAAACTGAGGGTCTTGGAGGGAAGGGGGTGGGAGGATGGGAGAGCCTGGTGGTGGGTACTGAGGGCACGTATTACATGGAGCACTGGGTGTGGGGCATAAACAATGAATCTTGAAACACTGAAAAATAAAATAAAATTTTTTAAAAAGTGCTTTGAAGAAAAAGGGAAGATGGTGTGGCTTTAGGTTCTCCTACAGGCAAAATAGCATCTTGCCTTATCTCTTCCTCTGTCAATTTCAAATTCAAGCTCAGTTCTAATCATAAATCAATTGCCTTTGAAAACTACATTCACCATCTTTCCTGTTGAAGGTGACAATAGTTATCTAGCACCAGCCAGGCCTTGGAAGTGCTGTCCCCAGGGGTGGTGAGTCTCACCCTGATCAATGTACCCCTTCTTTCTTAGCATCTCTTATGAGCAGGATGAGATGATGGGTCCAGATTAGAGGCACAGACTGTGTTCCCAGAACAGATGAAAGTTACATACAAGCACAGAATTACGGGGTTTAAAACTTGGTAGAACTTGGCCAATTTGCTCTCTCTCAGCTATACGTTTCAAGTGTTCAGTGGGGACACCAAGTCCTGATCTCATCGCTCAAGAAATGTTAAAATGCCTCTGGTGATAGTGACTTTAATTCACCATTGTCAGGGACGGTGCATGATCCACCCTTCCCTCCATGCCCAAGCCACCAGAAACTCTGGTGGAGGTACCTGTGAATGTGAATGAAAGCCCAGAGGGACTTTCCCCGCCAAGAATCCGAAAAGCCACTTACCCTGTGGGTCAGGGAAATATGTCCTTGGTGTGCTTATTCAAGACATAGTTCCATTTAATCCTCCTCCCAGTAATCATATCTCCGTATCTCTTATCTGTATTTCTTGATCCTTCTGCCTCAATGGTCTCAACTTCTGTGAGTTTAAGCAATCACTCTGTACCCTGCAGTAACAATACTAATCCTGTCTCTAGGGTGCGTGCAAAAGCAATTAAAGATTTAACTGCACCACCCAACTTCCTCATGTGGGAATAATAAAAGACTGGGACCCTTGACAGTCAAAAATAGAGAGAGGAAGACTGAGAGAGGAAGAAGGAAGAGCGGAGCCAAGAGACAAAGCCATGAGACTAAGAGTCTGAGAGACAGAGACAGACACAGAGAGAAAGACAGCCTGCGCAGAGAGAGGCAAAGGAAGAGAGAGCGAAGCGAAAGACAGAGAGCAAGAGATAGAGAAACAGACTGAGACAGAGAGAGACAGCAACAGAGAGAGAAACAGAGAAGAGAGAGCAAGGGAGACAGAACCAACTGTTTGCCTAAAGCTAGATTGATGTAACTAAAAAGCTTTAAATAAAGAACCCTGAAGACAGTCTTCAGGAGAGGAGGAGAGAGAGGGAGCTGCCCACCACTCTTCGCGTCTGGTCTCCTCATATCGCCGACTCTGTCACCACCTTCAGGGAACCCTGACCGACCGACCGATGCCGGGGCCAGCTCCTGGCACACCATGACTGCTAAAATGGGAACTTTGGAAAGGAAAACAGTACCAAATCTCCTGTGTGAGATCAGAGCTCTTAGGGGGACATTTTGTGGCAGCTTCCTTGGATATATGTGTGTATCCAAAAAAAATTAACATAACTTAAGTATTCTAGCACTTTTCAAAGTGCAGATGTATGATGAAGGCGGGGGAGGGGAAGAAAATAGAATTTGCCCATTCATTTATTCATTCATTCATTCAACTATATAAAGATAAAAATAGACCTCATTCTCCTTGCTTCAACCCTCGCCTCCTTTCTCTTTTTCCCTTTCATTTTCTCCCCCCACCTCCTTTTTCTTCCCACCTCCTCTCCCATGAACCTTGATTAATGGACAACCTCCAAGCTTACAAAAACAGTTTCGTAAGAACAGTTGTGTCAGTTCGTGGGATGAGATTGAACCAGTGATCTCCAGCAAGAGTCACAGAAACCCAGAGCAGTCTCCCACTATTTGCCATGAGGCAAATATTACAGCTGCTATAGATAAAGAAATTGTAACCTGGGCCAGACCACAAGGTCCCACATCCCTCCCTTTTCAGTCAGTAAGATCCCACACTCATATCGTCTTGGAGAGTTAAGGTGTTTTCAGATCCAGATTTGCATCAGCTCCTCTGTTAGAAATACTTGAACTATTACTTTTTCCCTGACACAAGAAATACTTATGGAGCATTTCCTCCGGCCCCTACCCTTCATTGCTTTGGGAACATTGGTGAAAAGACCCCTGCCCTCATGGGGTCCACATTCGAACTATCCACCAAACCACAGGCTGACTGATTTTGGATATGGGATAGCAGGCTTCTATAGGGGAGCCATAAATATGAAGGCAGAAGTCTGGGATTCTAGACCTACTCTCCATTCCCCAAATACTGTTTATGCCCTTAATCCCCTCTCTCATCCCATTTTCATTCTAAACTGGATAATGGCCTGGCTTTTACTGAACACTGCACTTTTCAGAAAGGACCCTCAAGTACTAGACTCTTAGGAATGGTATGAAGTGGGAGATTTAAAACATAAATCTTAATTTATTTGACATAAGAAATGGAAGTTCAAACGTTTGAGACAAAAAAAGACTATTGATTTCTTTGAGAGTACCTAGGAAGCACCCAGCTCAGTATTTTATAAGAATTACTAAGGCAATAAAGGACTACTACGAGGATAGTCCTTTATTGCCTAGAATTCCTCATGCACTGTGATAATAAAAAGTGGACTCACTTTTAGTTGATTTTATGGTTTTTAGACTCTCTTCAGACAGTGTACCGCCATTTTGCCTGGGCTGAACCACCCTGATCACCCCTGCCCTTGAGGACACCACTGTTTTTCCTTCAAACATTTTCTTAGATTCATCTCATTTATCTATGGAGTCTTTTTGACCAACCTATGTCAGGCTGACTCCTAATATCTGTTTCTTCCATGATCTTCTCTAGCTGTTATAATCTGTTTCTCTTAATTAGCCCTTATTTAAATGCAGCCTGGAGTGCATGAATTACTCCTTCCTGCATATGCTGTGTCTTCTCAGACTTAACATAATGAAGGCAGGACTGGGTCTGGCATTCATCACCCACCAAAGGATAGGTGTGCAGTAATTGTTTATCAGTTGGTAGCAAAGAGGATGTGGATGGCTTTGGGCAAACCAGCGTCCCGCTAACGGCCTGGTTCCTCTCATGGTAGGGCAGCGTGTCGGTGTCCCGGCCAGGCCCAAACTGTGCCTCCTGCCCCAGCGCAGCCAGCCCACTGGGGGAAGGGCTGTCCAGATGGGCAGCTGACGTTCCAGAAACAAAGCGCAGAAGGCCACGGAAGGGCAAGGTGGGGACTTAATGCCAGAGTCAGAAAGAGAAAAGGAAGGTCCAGCAAATGTTAGTGAGACCTTGAGGCCCAAGCAATACTGCCTGCAACCTGGGTAACACAGTGTGTCTCCCGCAGGGTAGGACTCTGCCCGAGTTTGCCATCAATCCCGGTGCAGTCTCCAGACAATGGCAGGAGCTCCGTGAGAGAGCGATGTGATGGGGAAAGAACAGCAGCATCAGAAAAGGGCAGTGGTGACTGGCAGGGGTGCCACTTACTCATTTTAAAAACCCTAACTTTTAGGGGCACCTGGGTGGCTCAGTCCAGTAAGTGTCTGCCTTCGCCTGGGGCCATGGTGCCAGGATTCTGGGATGCGTCCCCCATGGAGCTCTCTGCTCAGCAGGGAGTCTGCCTTTCCCTCTCCCTCTGCTGCTCTCTCTCAAATAAATGAATGTTAAAAAAAAAAACCCTAACATTTATTGAAAACACACCTTGTTGCAAACACTAGGCTAAGGTACTTTATGTACATTATTTAGTTGCTCTTCATAATCCTTTGAGGCAGTTTGATCTCATGGATATGATGTGACAGAACCAGGATTTTCTTCAAGAACACATGTGAGGCACCTCCCAGGAAACATCAGACACGTTTGTGGGGTGAGCTCTCCAGGGGCTGAATATTGGGGTGAATTTTTTTGGTGGCTCTTTTATTCATGTGACCCCGCTTGAGGGCACTGTTGGTGAAACCCCAGAAAAGGTAGATGCCGGTAATAAAATAATCATTCGGGCTGAAGGAGAAGGTAGATAAACAGGAATTCTGGATAAACAAAGTAGTCTGGGCTCCAATATCTGGAGGGATGGGATGGGATGGAGGGCACAGTGCAGAGTCCTGACGTCCCCAGGGCAGATCACTAACTAGGACAACGCGCATTAGCCCTGAGGGCTGCCAAATTGCTGTCTCCACAGGAGCTCAAAGAGGAACAAGCCTTGGGGGTGTGCCCAGGAGGGACGGGAAGTCTGTTCCCCTCCCCCTCCCCACCACCTCTGGGGGAGGCTGATTAGCCCCTGCCAGTTCCTAGGCCAGAAAGAAGTGACTGCTCCTTACTCTTAGACCTGTTTCCCACCCGGGGCCTTTAAAAATGGCCCCACTTAAGGGCTCAGGGATTATCCTCCCTGGGCTGAGGTGTGGCCTGGAGGGGCAGATCAGGGTTTTTCAAAGCTCCCCCAGGTGGTTTTAATGTGCAACCCCAGGGTTAGGGCAAGCCCAGATGAAGGAGAGTTGATGGCACCTAATACTTACTGAGCAACTACTATTCCCAGGCACTGTGCTGGGCGCTTTACGTGGATCCTTTCTGATCCTTAAAATCAGCTTGCAGGTAGGTATTCTCTTCTCATTTTGAGGAAGTGAGTAAACTAAACCTCACAGCTAAATCGAGGTCCCAGAGGCTCTGTCCCATCTGCCCGCCCCCAAACCCAGTCCTTTCCTGCTCTAGGTCCTGGCAGGACAGCACCGCCATTGCAAACTCTGAGAGGTGGAAAGAGACCAGAGATTATCTTCTCAAGCACTCTTCACGGGAGATACACGAAGAGAGAGCTGGTACACCTCTTCCATCAGTGACGCTTGATTGCCTTTGAGCCTGTGTCCTTCCTCAGAGAGGAGCTGTCATTACCTCTGAAAAATGTTTGCCTCTGTTCCCGTTGGCGCGTCACCTTTCTTGTTCTGACAGCAGCGCATGTCGGGTGTTGGGCGGTGAATCAGAGAGACACAGTACTCGGTGCCTGGCTTCGGGAAATCTTTTGTTGAGTTGAGCAACAGCTATTAAATGAAACCACTTTGAAATATTAATCTGGGGCAAGGGAGATTATTTGAAAGCCAGAGAATTGCTCTAGCAGTGGGTGGTCCCCTGCGGAGCCTGGGGTGCTCCATCAGTTAAGCAGCTGGCTCTTGGTTTCAGCTTAGGTCATGATCTCAGGGGTGTGAGGTTGAGCCCCAGGTTGGACTCCACACTGGGTGTGCAGACTGCTTAAGATCCTCTCTCGGGCGCCTGGGTGGCTCAGTGGGTTAAAGCCTCTGCCTTTACCTCAGGTCATGATCTCAGGGACCTGGGATCGAGGCCTGCATCCAGCTCTCTGCTCAGCAGGGAGCCTGCTTTGTCCTCTCTCTCTGCCTGTCTCTGCCTACTTGTGATCTCTCTCTGTCAAATAAATAAATAAAAATATTTTTAAAAAATTTAAAAAAAGATCCTCTCTCTCCCTCTCCTTCTGCATCTACCCCCAAATAAATAAATAAATAAATCTTTAAAAAATAAACAAATAAAAGATGGTCCTTAGACCAACAGCACAAAGAGTCTATGGGAGCATTTAAAAAATGCAGAGTCTCAGGCCCTCAATCCAGACCTAGCGATTCAGAATCTGCATCTTAAACCATCCCCAACCGATACATTTACACAGTCATGTTTGGAAGCAGTGGTCATGAGCAATACTGGCATTACTTATGTCCCCTGTTGTTGCTTTAGGAACATCTGTTTTATTCCCTTTTTCTCCTATGACTTCCCCCAACACACACACACAGGTTTTGTTTTTTTGGTTTTTGGTTTTTTTTTTTTCAGTTCATTGTTGCAATCTCCCTGCCCTTCTTAAAGTACATGAAACCAAAAGGAACAGGGAGCGGGGATCCTGTTCATAAAGAAGTCTTTTGTCAGGTTCCCCTCCTTGGCCCCAGGTGCCTGACACAGCTGCTGATATTTAGTGACGTTCTGCACCAGCAATTCTAGCATTTGGGAAGTGAAATTCATTTTTCTCTCTCTGGCTTATGAAAGCCTGGGGCAAAGGAGGTGGAGAAAGGGAGCTCGGAGGAAATCAGTATTGCAAGTATCAGGTGTAGCGGTGTAAGCCAGACCATTTTCCTCATACGTCCTGGTGTTTTATTGGGGCCTGGGCAATCTATCCCTTTAAATGCAGATGGCAGAATTTCTTTAATAAGGCCACAGACAATGGTTTGTAGTTCTAAGCGGCTCGACATTTGACTCACAAGTCCTTATATTGAGTTACACCCTCAACAGGGATTGTGTTCTGCTCTCTGTTTAATTACTCTCAGAAATGATCAGTGAGGTCCTCTCAAGCATGGTCTGCAGGCACTTGTAATATTAATTGTTCCATTTAATAAGCAAACCACAGCCCCATTTAACCTTTCATGGATTTATGATTTTCATCTAGTCAAGTAATAAAGCGAATCACTTTCTTAGGTCCCAGATCTCCTCTTTTACAAACCTGTTCTCCTCGTTTTAGCATTAAGATTAAAGACCTACCTTCGCTACTGAACGGATTCAAAACCAAAATCTACCGGAAGAGAGGGATGAATTTGCAGATACTGGGAAACTTTGGAGTTTAAGGATTGTGGATGTCTTTGAAACAAATTGTACATTCCTACAAAGTTGCAGGATGATGCTATACAATATTAGCATTTGGGAAAATTAATCATGATCTGAAGTCGTGGGTCAGAAATATGATTAAACTGATTAGTGTCATAGGATAAAAATAAAAAGCAAGGCCTGTGACAGCTTCCCACAACCCCCCCCCCCCACCTCCAGTTCCCCAGAAAGGCTCTTAAAGGAACATTTAAAACACAAGCCTTTGTTCGCTCAATCTGTGGTGCTCAGGTCAGATGGACCCTGCCGTGTGGCTGAAATATTTCAAACAGTTCCTCACAAATGTGTCATTTGACCTGCTGTTCTTCCAAAGAGGTATGAAAAATGTGTTTCTTGCTGAGATAACTTGAAATCAAATAAACATAATCTCTTTAATTCTTTCTAAATAGTTCCATATTTTAAGTCTAAACACAATAGACCTCAAAGCTTCTAGCTTTAAAAAAAAAAAAAAGTTTATTTATTTTTTTACCTGTGTGTTGTTGGATATTTTTTTCCTTCCGGTTTGTGTTAGTTACTGATTTTTAAGAGTATAGTTTACACTTCAAACCAAGCGAATATATTTCCCTCAGTTTGGAGATACATACACAAAAATGGCAACATTCTCACTCCGTTAAAAGTGTCCTTTCATAGGAGTGTTATCTTTAAGCAAAGACAGATATTCTTATTTATATTAACCATCACTTGTTAAACCAGAGGAAAGTCTAAACCGAGGCTTGCAACAAAACTGAATGATATTTCCTTATGCAAAATTGGTTCTGGTCCATTGTTTTTATTTATATGCAATAATGGCACTCACTCAAGTTTGTAATAACACCGTCATGGCTGAAGGGAGTTTGTTTTGGATATTATATCTATTATCTGCTTCCTCTCCCTTCTTTAAACAGAATCTCCAAGGAGAAAGTCTGTGTGTGGCATGGATTTAAGAAGAAACGAAAAATCAAAGGCTTTCCTAAAACCTCACTGGGTAGGATGTTATTTTAGATTGTTTTAAGATTTTTAATACTTGTTTGTGTTCTTGGCACTGAACATTGAATAACACAGAACTTGCCTTATTCTTAGTAGAGAATTATAAGGTTTGGAGTCCTCGTGTAATGTTCTGTTCATTTCCTTTGCTGCCTTCAGGCAAGCCTACCTAACCTTTTGCCCAAACACGGAATATTTATCTAGAGCTCCCCGTCCATGGATAAATTGAGCGGTTTGGGAGTGTGTACTTTGCTTCGCCACCACTAGAGTGTGCTCTGGCGCCGTAAGATTCAGAAAGCTTGCTTCAGCGGGTTGGGGAGATACAGGGTTGAAATGCCCAGAAAAATTCTTCCCATCGAATTGCGTAAGTGTCCCTTGAAGTGTCTTGGTAAGACTGGATTATGTTCATGGATTTGATTAATATAAAACTGAAGACTTTACCTTCAACATTAACACATGACAGTATTAGGCAGACTTCATTTCTGGATTTGAATTAGCTCCACTTAGCTCCAGTGGGGTGGCAGGGAACCATATTTCCCCCTCCATCCACACGCTCTATCTTCAGGCAGTAACTCTTTCAGTTGACTTGAAAAATAGTGTTGCTGTGGCCCCAGGGCCTGGATGTGTGGTGGGGTGACCTGGGAAGAATGGACTCCTGAGTGTCGGGGGTCCTTGTTGCAAGTCCCCGGCAGAAGCCCCTGGCAGAACCTTGGCCGCGACCGTCCTGGAGGCTGGTCATGCTGGAGGCCTGCCCGTGTGCTTCCAGCTCCCCTGAGCAGCACCTCCCTGTCCTTCAGCACCATGTTTTGCTTTACTTCTCCACCCCTCATCCCCGCCAGGAAAGCAGATCACTGAGACTCTCTTCAGGCTCTGTGGCCCCTCTGTGGTAGCTTGGGGACACCTCCCTGCCCTGTGCACAATAATGTCCACCTAGCCCCTTTCAAAATCACTCTAAATAAAAGCGGAATCTAAATAAAAAGAGGGTACTCGCTTTGTAAGTCCAACTTGGACCCAAGTCATGTCACAAGAGGCCTCTCCAGCTTCCCAGCACAGGCCCATCCATGTGGACACCCAGGAGTCCTCCTTCCTGCGATGTGGCTCCTGGGGCAGTCAGTCCTGCACAAACCCCTCCGCCTCCTGGAAACCCTGGGCAGCCAGGCTCTCCTGGACCCAGCCTCCTGTGGCCAATGAGTGCCATCTGTCCTGCTGCTGACCCCAAGATTCTCTCAGGACCAGGAGCTCCTCAGATGCCCCTTTTGGATACTCCCTAGGCTTCTAAGAACGTTCATGGAGATATTGCATGTGATAGCAAAGCCTCCAAGCCTCTCTGACACTTCCCTTGCTCTCTTGAAGTTCCTTCAGCTCCGCATTTGTGTGACTTGCAGACAATATTCGATCAGAAAAAAAAACAATAGAAACCCAGTCATCAACTCACCGGAGCACCGGCATGATCCTATGTATGAGAAAAGCCTGTGCCCTTTCCCCAAATTCTTCAGCTTGTGAGTTGTGCTATCGAAGGAGTTTGCTCCATCTTCCTAGACCTCAGTTTCCTTTTTTATAAAGGAGAGGTCCTATGGGAACAAGCCTTAGTGTGGTATACTGGTACCCCCAAAGTGAAAATCAGTGCCAAGGCCCCAGGCAGAGAATGGGGCAAGCTGGGTGCGTAACTGATCAGCTCATCTGCACACAGTTCACTGGATCACATTCGTCCAAACTGCCTTTCAAAGGGAAGTCATCTGTTATTCCTTCTTGGGTTTCTCCTACTCACCGAACAAGCTGTCGTTTCAAAGCAATGAAGGTTTGCCAGACTTGAAAAGAGAAAGAGAATTCTGAGAGTGGCACAAAAATAAATATTTTCCTACTACAACATGGCGTTTGCACCACCGATCATGCCATAATGTGTTGGGTTATTTAATAAATTGCGATAACTGCAATTTATTAAATGTGCCATGGGAGAAGTTGGAGATATAAAAGTGAAAAACCCAAACCAAATCCACAGTGGTTCCAATTTCTGAGCTTCTCTCATACCACCTGGGGATAGACCCACGCACAAAGGAACTGTAGAAAGAGATTGTTAGGGCGCCTGGGTGTCTCCGTGGGTTAAGGCCTCTGCCTTCGGCTCAGGTCATGATCTCAGGGTCGTGGGATCGAGGCCCACATTGGGCCCTGCCAAGCAGAGAGCCCGTTTCCTCCTCTCTCTCTCTGCCTGCTTCTCTGCCTACTTGTGATCTCTGTCAAATAAATAAATAAAATCTTTTTTTTTTTAAAGAAAAGAGATTGTTAAATAGAATTTATTGTGCATAATTATAGTTACAGTTTATGATGACGAACACTAGTTGATAATCTCTACCAATACACATGTGCTTATATTTGAGAGTATTTCCCCCTAAAGCATTTTACTCTTTCAGCCTCGTGGCAGAAATAGAATATCGTGGAAGAACATTGGACTATAAAGCCAAGTTCCAGTCCTGCCATCAACCAGCTGCGTGGCTCAGGTGAGAACCTTCTAAGCTGTCTGCTTCTCTGTCAGTCCAATGAGGAGTTGTAGCTTTTGATCAGTGAGCCCAGAGCATGCTGATCAACGGGATCCTCTGTGGAGCTCTGAAAAACTGCAGCTCTTCTGGCTCTACCTTCTACCTGGAAGATTCTAATTACAGTCTTCAGGGCTGGGCTCAGGAATCCACAGTTTTTAAAAGTTCTGCCACATGTCTCTGATGATCCTTGGGTTTAGGGAACGCCTCGTTGGAACGCTGGCCACATTTGGCTTTTCTTTAACCCTCCTCTTTTCTCACCCTCCTTAAAATGTTGTGTCTCTCAGTTTCATAGGGTTTCTGCCAGTATGGGGCTGCTCCCTGCTCTAGGATTTCATGATATATTCCTTTGCGTCTGTGGCCTTAAACACGCACCTCTGCAGCTCCCGTCCTCAGGTCCATCCTCCACTGGGAGCCCCACACTGTCTTTACTGCTTGGGTGCCTGTCCCTGAAGCTGACTAATCCCCCAGCCCCTCTTTCACCCCACCACCACCCCTCACACATCCACCTACCCAAGCTCCAGGGCTAACCCCAGCCCAAGACAAGGGCACTTCAAAAATTAACCCAAGGCTTCAGTGTCCAATCAAGGGGCACAGACAAGATAGTTGGCCACTGTGGCTAAAGTGGGGGCCCTGAGATGAAATGTGGGGGTCTGAACACTTGTTCCACCACTTACTGGTTGTGTGACATGGGCAAGTTACCTAACCTCTCCATAGCCCCCTTTCCTCATCTGTAAAATGGGAATAAATAGAATTTATTTCTAGCTGACAGGTTGCTGGGAATGCAAAATGAGAGCATGTATCCCAGTTATGGCTTTTTGAGTGTTTATTATGTAGCCGGCAGTGTTGTAAGCATTGTATACACATTAGTACATTTCACTGGTGGAAGGCAGTCTCAAACCCAGGCAGGGAAGCTCAAAATCCACAGTGTCAGCCATTGCTCTATAATTTATGTAATGTGCTTGCTGAAGTGCCTAGCACACGGTAAGAATTGAATAAGTATTTAAAGAATCCATGATCTGGGCTCTTGCTTTGTACACGGTGACTACTCCTTTATCTTACCATCCAATTTCAGCCAGACTCTGCATTATTCTCTATCCGAGACACCATCCTCCCGCCTTGTGTACTTACCCAGCTCCCCTAGGGCTCAGCCACCTCCTAAGAGCTTCCTCTTATAAGGTCTCCTTCCTGACCTCTGAGTCTTTAACCCCACATGGTCTCTCTGCTCTTCTGCCATTACCATGAGAAGGACATGACTGTACTAGGCTGATGGAAGGTGGGAGACACACAGAAGAGACTTATGTCGCCTGGATCTTCCCAGCCATGGCCCATCCCACACCAGTTAGCAGCCAGCAGATCCTCAGACCTGTGAGCAAATTCAGCCAAGATCAGCAGTCACCATGCTGACTTCCCCACGGGCAAACATAAACCCTTATTGTTGTATGCTGCTGAGGTTTTGTACTGTCTTCTTCCCTAGCATTATTGAAGCAATAGATGACGGGTGCATAATTGTTAAGTGATACCACATGAATGCAGTAACAAAAGCCAGAATGTGGGGAATCCTACCGGATGAATAACCCAGTTTCTTCTCTTGTTCTGTAGAATTCTCCACATTCTGAAGGGAGAAATGTTATAGATTAAAGGAGACTTAAGAAACATATGAGCCAAAGGCAATATCTATAAACAAACATAATATTAAATAAAATTTTTAAAAATATATTAGGGGGCGCCTGGGTGGCTCAGTCATTAAGCGTCTGCCTTCAGCTCAGGTCATGATCCTGGAGCCCTGGCATCGAGCTCCACATCCGGCTCCCTGCTTGGTGGGAAGCCTGCTTCTCCCTCTCTCATTCCCCCTGCTTGTGTTCCCTCTCTCGCTGTGTTTCTCTCTGTCAAATAAATAAATAAAATCTTTTTTTTTTTTTTAAAGATTTTATTTATTTGACAGAGAGAAACACAGCGAGAGAGGGAACACAAGCAGGGGGAGTGGAAGAGGGAGAAGAAGCAGGCTTCCTGCTGAGCAGGGAGCCTGATGTGGGGTTCGATCCCAGGACACTGGGATCATGACCTGAGCCAATGGCAGTCACTTAATGACTGAGCCACTAGGCGCCCCTATAGCTATCTTTAGAAAAGAAACCATATCTCTGAGAGACATACTGAAACATTTATGGATGAAATTATATAATGTCTGGAATTTTCTTTCAAATAATCCAGTGAGGCAAAAAGTAGGGGAAAGTTATTGGTGAAACAAGATTAGCTTTATATTGGTAAGTGTTGAAGCTGGGTGATGGGCACTAGGGATTCATTATACTATTCCCCATAGTTCTATGTATGTTCAAAAATTTCCATTATTGGGGCACCTGGGTAGTGCAATGGGTTAGGTGTTTGACTCTTGGTTTTTCCTTGGATCTTGAGCTAGGGTCCTGGGATTGAGCCCCATGTCAGGTTCCACACACAGCACGCAGTCTGCTTGAGATTCTCTCCCTCCCTCTCCCTCTGCCCCTCCCACTTGTGCTCGCTCTCTCTCAAATAAATAAGTCAGTCTTTAAAAAAAAAAAAAAGAAAGAAATTTTCCATTATAAAAAGTAAGGGAAAAAGGAAAGAAAGAAGGGAGGGAGGGAGAGAGAAAGGAAGAGAAGAAAATGAACAAACTGTTAGAGATGAGTGATGAGTCACAAAATAAGATCAGAACTAAAGACTTACCACCAGTGTCCCTTATGGTAGAACCCCAAGCTAAGCTATTAAGACCTAATTTGAAGCTGTGGAGTCTTCCATGTTAAAGGGAAGCATCTATGATATGGTCTTAGAATATATGAGGAAAAACTCACAATAGAATATGCATGCAGGGGCGCCTGGGTGGCTCAGTTGGTTAAGCGACTACCTTTGGCTCAGGTCATGATCCCGGAGACCCCGGATCAAGTCCCACATCGGGCTTCCTGTTCGGCGGGAAGCCTGCTTCTCCCTCTCTCACTCCCCCTGCTTGTGTTCCCTCTCTGGCTGTATTTCTCTCTGTCAAATAAATAAATAAAATCTTAAAGAAAAAAAAGAATATGCATGCAAACAATAATCTCAAGATCAATGAGGGTCTAACAGAGCCAACAGATCTAAGAAATGGCAGACTCCACATCCAAGGAAATAAATACAATAGAGCAAGTCTCAGAACACTAAGAAGAAAATAGCAAGCATAAAACAAAAACTGGAAGTTATGAGAAAAATCTTATAATTATGAAATTGGAATAGGATAAGAAAGAATAAGAATTAGAAATCACAAAGTGAAAATACAGTTGATTATATATACTATTAAAAAGTCATTAGATGAGCTTGCTAGTAGTCTATTTATAACTGAAGAAATATTTAGTAAATTGGAAGAAAGAATTAAGTAAATCTCTCAAAATGTAGCTCATAGAGATAAGAAATGGAGAATATAAAGAGATGTAGAAACAAGAAGAAATCCAATCAGAGTTCCAGAAGAAAAGGAAAGATTATATAATAAAGAAGTAATCTTTGAAAATATAATAGCTAATAACTTTCCAAAACCAAAAGAACAAGTGAGTACTAAGAAGAATAAGAAAGTTCTATGTAGAAAATTCTATGTCCAGATACATCACAGAAATTTTAAAAACAATAAAGGTGGAGAAAACAAAATCCCAAAAGCTGCCAAGGGGAAAAAAAGGCAAAATAGGGAAAAGAATGACAATTACATTGATGGATTTCTCAGCAGTAGATGACGGGAAAAAAATAGAGTAATAAAAGTGCTGAGGGGAAAACGATGAATCTAAAATTCTATACCCAGCTAAATGATCATTCAGAATCAGGGTGAAACAAAAGACAAGCATAGATCTACAGAGATTCAGAAACTACTAAACTACCTTGATCCAAGGATCCTGGAATCATGACCTGATCCATGCAGGCATCCTGGAAGTGCTTTATTTAAATATAAATATTATAACATGTTGATTACATTTCTCCCCTTCTTCACTATCATTACTCCTTAGGACCAAAGTCAGCCCTCACCTAGATTACTTAGTTTGGTTACTGATAACCACCTTCTTGGCCCCTAGTCTTACTTGTCTTTCTTCTCCACTCTGTAGCCAGAGTGAACTCTCTATAGCATAAATCATAAAACCCTCTGACAGTTTCCTAAGGTTTTTAGGAAAGAGGTCTTAGGATTACATGTGTGAGCAGATAAAATATGACACCAGCTTGAGTTTTGTTTTTGCTGCTCTACATAATTTTTCCTTCTACATCCCAGGAAGGAAGTTAGATCTTGAATTCACTTGGCTCTGTGTTGGAGAACTAAAAGGAGAGGTTACCAGTAAGAGGACAACCCCAGGTTCAGATTTCATTTGTGACATTTGGGCTCATGAATGTTGACTTGTCCTAGAGAGGGAGAGGAAGGGCAGAAGAGCTGAGGATTTAAGACACAGATGTAGCCAAACAGAGAGGTGAGAGAGATTTCCAGAGATAAGAGATCAGATTCTTGAAGGTTTCCAAGCAGGTAGAAACCCAGGTTCACTTATTAGCAACACTTGAGACTAAGCACTGATGGAGAATACTGAAGTCAGGTAAAGGAAACAAGGATGGGACTGCATACACACAGAAATGTCTTTTTCATATCCAAGGGGAATATTTCTACAGACCCAAATTTGGCATTGGCATTGATGAATCTGCCGTCAAGGCAGAATGTGGCCTTAGAGAATGGGCACACCAGTAGAGGCCACTATACAGAGTAAGCCCAGAATATTGTGGCTACAAAAACCTCAAGACTCTCATATGACCTGGATAAAGTGGAAAGGAGCCCCAGTAATGACTGACAACCAAGTGGGATAGAGACTCAAAATAGATTAAGTTTGATTTATTGAAATAAATCAAAAACATAAAGCCAATGTACCCTTATGGTGTAAATTAAAATTCCTCCCTGCTCCACTTGGGTTACCATCTCTACACAATAGAGCCCTGATCCCCCACACCTAGCCTACCTAGCCTCACCCTTTACAGCCTATCCCATGCTCTGCATTCTCGGCCCACAGGTCTGTTTGCTTGAGTGCACCGTGTCCTCTTCAACTCCAGGTGTTCACACATACCCCATTCACTCCCTCCCCCAGGCAGCCCTTCTCTGGAAAACTCCAAACTCTTTCTCCACTTCGGGTCTCAGCTTCTGTGAAGCCACCCACGTGATCCCACAATGTCCTGTATGTTCCCAGTATAGACCTTATCACATGGGGTTGCAATAGCCAGATTACTTATGTCTTTCACAATGAGGTCTGTAAACTCTGGGAGGACAGAAATGAGGCCTGTCATTCTTTTAATTGTTTACCAATGCTCAAAGCCTGGCACATAGTAGATAGAATCCCAGTTGATATTTTTGAAGTGAATAATAATAATATTGTTAGTAATATATAACTACTATTACTACTACAAAAATGTGTTATAAACATTTGTTGGATTGTGCCAGGCTGGCTGCTGAGCACTTACCCTAGATTATTATTATTTTTTTTTACTCTCATATAATCCCATTTTATAAATGGGAAAAATAAGGTAAGAGAAATTAAGGAACTTGCCCAGCTAGTAAATGAACATGGTGGGATTGACCTCAGGCAGTCTAAAACCAAAGCCCATGGAGTTAACCACCGCCTGCAAGTCCTGAAAGGAGCGTGGATCCTGGTAGGCCAGGTACCAACTACTCCTGGACTTCAGCAAGACTACCATTCTGCCAAGAGGCCCATCTCACTATTCATGGATTTCTGCCGGCAATCCACGCATGCTGTCTGCTCCCTCCATGCCCCCACCTCTACCACTCTTGCAACCTTCCTTCATTTCTATAAACATGCATGCTTATGTAGTACCTTCGTGTCTACACATTACCTTCTACGGTGAAAACCTACTAAACCCATCTTCTTTCATGTGCACGGGAGAGGAAGTTCTCATTTGTCCCTCCGATAGCATATTCGAGTCCAAATGATAGTATGTGTTGAATGGTGCCTCGACTGACTCCACTCATTTACAGTCAGCTTACTGCAAATTCTGAGCCCGATCTTGTGATTCAATCAAATGATACACTCAACATGGTGTATTCCCACAAGAAAACAAAAGCCCTTTTACTGGGTTTGTGGAAAAATAGAACACAAGGAGTGGCATTAACTGCCCAGTCTGCTATATTCTTTCTCCTGATGCCTCATAGAAGTCTCAAGTGTTCTTCATCTTGGCTTACCTTTGGCTTCATTTGGACCTGCTGTTACTATCCTTCCAAGGTGGGAATTCAACTCTCAGCATCCTCACCTTTCCCATCTCAGAGAGACAAGCAGGAGAGATAGATCTTGGCCATCATCTAACAGGATGTAAAGCCAGCCTCAGAATCCATGGGGCTCTGATTCCACAGCTGCCCTCTCTCCCTGCTGTACTTAAGCTCCCATCTTTATTGGAGCTCCCATCCTTCAGAGAAAAGCCAATTTCCTACTGGGCTTTGTCAACTGAGAAGTAAGAGGATTCTCCCTCACTTGCCATATTTCATGCCTAAGGTCCAAACAGAAGACAGATGATCCATCTTATCTTACTTAGGTAGACAAATTTAATAAGACACTCTTTGGATGGGTCATGAAACACTAAGCTGTCTTTTGAGTCTCAAAACACTTTGCGCCAATGTTTGCTTTCTTCTAAACCCCAACAAATACTGTACTGCTATTTTCTAACAGGAAAGGAAAGTATCAGTCTCAGAATATCATTAAAATACAGTCTGATACGTATTTACATGTTTTCCTCCCTAACTTCCAAGATTAGATCACCACAAGAAAACTGACAATTTTAAAGGCAACATCCCCAACTTTGGTATTTAGTGTGGCTGAATGACTAATCACAGAACTTCAGGTCAGGGAGAAGTAAAGAGCAGGGTCACAGCCTGACTGGCCAGTCGGGTCTTGGGTTATTGATCCACCATCCTTGGATCCTCCATTGCCTACACTCAGAGAGACCACTGCATAGTCCATGATAAGTAGACTTTTTATTTATGTATTTTATTTATTTAAGTTTTTATTCAAATTCCAGCTAGTTAATGCACGGTGTAATATTAGTTTCAGGTGTACAACTTAGTAATTCAACACTTACATACAACATGGGGCATTCATCACAAGCACATGTGCCAATCCCGGTTCCCTATTTAACCCTTTCTTTCCCCTCCCCCCTCAGCTCCTCTCTGGTTACCATCGGTTTGTTCTCTATAGTTTAGAGTCTGTTTTATATTTTGCCTCTTTATTTTTCCCTCATGATCATTTGTTTTGTTTCTTCAATTCCATATATGAGTGAAACCATATGGTATTTGTCTTTCTCTAACTGACTTGTTTTGCTTAGCACAATCCTCTCTAGTTCCATCCACATCATTTCAAATGGCAAGATTTCATTCTATTTTTGTGGCTGAGTAAAATTCCACTGTTTATGTATACACCACATCGTCTTTATCCATTCATCAGTTGATGGACATTAGGGGAGAATCAGCGGGAGAGGGATAAGCAGACTCTGAGCTGAATGTGGAGCTGGATGTGGGGCTCAATTCCATGACCCTGAGATCATGACCTGAACCAAAATCAAGACTCAGATGTCTAACCAACTAAGTCACTGAGGTGCCATTCTCATTTTTTATTTATTATTTTATTTTATTTTGTCATTCTCATTTTTTAAGCTGAGGACCATAAAAGTTAAAAAACTTGTTAAAATTCACAAGGATAACTAGTAAAGCTAGGATTTAACACAAGCTGCCCCCCAAAGTATTATGACAATGCTTAATGTTACATATGTGCTATAATTACTTTCTAAATTACCTGTATAGTTATATGTCTCTTAAATTTGTTTTGTCATTTGATTTATATCTTCTTAAGCCTAGTTTAGGAAAGATCTTCCTTAGAGTGGGTGGTTTAGATATAATCTCTTCTGAAAACAACTGGCAAAGTTAGATATCCTCTCTACAACATTTCCAGTGCCAATCATCGAATACTTTTTGAGCACTTATAATGTAGGTACTATGATAGGCACCGGGATAAATCCACAGTTTTAGTACTTGATACCCATATTCAATCTGATAGGTATATTTTAATATCATCTTTACATCTCTTAAATCTGAATGTAAAAAACTTCATCATTTGATTCTGAATTAGAACAGAGATTGAAACAACTCTAGTTGAATTATTCAGGTATAAGTCCACCAGATTTTGAAACAGTAGTACCATTATATTTGTTCTGAGACTCTCCTGTGTTGGGGCCAGACATTTCTTTTCTTAAATGCGTATTGTGTTAATGGTGTGACATTTCCAGGCATCCTGCCTCAAATGTGTTTTCTTTGGTCAGGCAGAAAAACAAAATAATATTTGCCCCATATATTTTCTTAATTTTTGTATCAGGGGTCTTATTGGAGGGAATATTATAAAGATGGCTGTAATTTATTTCTTATTCCCTTTCACAGGTAGAGCCTAACTCCCCTTTCCTTGAGTCTGGGCTGGTCTTAGTAACTTCGACCAATGGAATACTGCAAAAGTGACACTCTGGGTCTTCTGAGGCCAAGACATTAAATGAAACTGAGCACAACAAAAACCCCTACAGCTTCCATCCTGGCCTCTCATAATTCTCTGGAAACTTGAGCAGTAATAGGGTCAAGTACCTTGAGACTGCAATGTTGGAGAAGCCACATGTGACCACTCAAAGCAAGAGTTTCACCTGAGCCCGGTATTCCAGCCATCCCCACACAGGCATCAGACATGTAATGAAGGCAGCTTGGACTTGCAGACCATCTACCTGCTGAATGCCCGCAAGTGACCCTGGTCATGCCATACAGAACAGGAGAAATAGAAATAGAGCTGAGCCCTGTCCACGTTTCTGACTCAAAAATTGTGAAATATAATAAATGATTTTGTTATATGCCACTAAGTTTTAGGATAGTTTTGTTTTTGCTTTTTTAAAAAAAAAAAGGTTTTATTTTTTAAATTTGTTTGACAGAGAGAGACACAGTGAGAGAGGGAACAGAAGCAGGGGAAGTGGGAGAGGGAGAACAGGCTTCCCATGGAGCAGCGGGGCTGGATCCCAGGACCCCAGGATCGCGACCTGAGCCAAAGGCAGACACTTAAGGACTGAGCCACCCAGGTGCCCCTGCTTTGTTTTTTGCTTTTGTTTTTGCTTTTTTTCAAAGATTTATTTATTTATTTGAGAGAGAGAAAGAGAGTGCTAGTAGATGTGAATGGGGGCAGGGGCAGAGGGGGGAGATCTCAAGTAATCTCCCAACCAAGTGTGGAGGCCAGAGGGGGAGGGGGCTTCGATCGATGACCCTGAGCTCATGACCTGAGCAGAAACCAAGAGTTGGATGCTCAACTGACTGAGCCCCCCAGGTGTCCCTAGGGTAGTTTTTAACACAAAAGCAACTAACTGGAACAAAGATTCTCAAAATACTTCATAAACAACTAGTTTCTCTAATATGGATACAGTTACATTTGCAAATCAGAATGGAATGGGTAAATGAGAGAATTTTCAAAATGTGGCTCCTGGGTCTCAGGTTCTTCACACACATGTGATCTGCAGTTCAAATCAGCTGCGGTTTTGGCATTTTTTTCATTCTCATTTGTTCCTTTACAAATGCTTTCTTATTCTTTATCAAAGTAATACAACCCACATGGCAAAATGTATAATAGTACAGGACAACTTATAATGAAAGCAGTATCTTCCATCCTGCTTCTCCCCTTCCACTAGTCTCCTTTTTCAGAGGCAACCACTTTCAACCTTTTCTGATGTTGGTCCTTCCCATGACGACTCTCAATAATAGGTCTCCAAAGCTACCAGTTGATTTATCCATTTAAGACAATGTCTCCTGATGACGAATGAGGAGGATAGACAGACAGAATGAAGATGTGGGTCATCACTACAATCCTCGCCTCCACTTCTTATTTTGAGAGTCAGGGTCCCTTGTCTAATTGTTGCTTTTGTGCCTTTAAATAATAATCCTTTGTTATGTGCTATCTTAGAGTTTTGTTTAAAGAAATTGGTCCATTGAAACTTTGAAGACTACTGATGGACATCACACTATAAAACCAAGTACTGTTTTTCCCAAAGGTCTAGAGCGTAATTTACAAAATTTATGTTTGAAAGTAATCAGAATACATCACAATAATTGCCGGAAGGGACTTTGAAAGGAAAGTTACTTTCATCCTGAAATCTATTTTCCTTGAGTATAAAACACTTCCTTATAATCCCTTATATTACACCGGACCAAAAAGATGCAGAGACAGTCATGAGTCATCACATGCGAACTCAGGGTAATATTCTACTTAGCATTCATTACAAAACTGTCCACTAGGTAACTGCTCCACAATCTCCCTTCCTTCTCACATTTTCACGGTGAGACATATCACATATAGATAGAGGACAGTGTGTAAAACATTTTTAAAAAATTAAAGAATAATTATAAAGAAAATACCCAAGTAGCCACTTCCCAGGTCAAGAACAGAAGCAGGGACAGCACAGTAAAGCCCACAGGGACCCCTCCCCCATCACAGCCCCCACCAAACGCAAAGTAACTACCATTATCCCAAAATCAGTGATGATTTTTTAATTTTCTTTATAGCTTAAAATTTTGTGGATAGATCTCCAAACAAATTAGCTTAGTTTCACTATCTTTTAACTTTAAATAAGTAGAATCATTCTATCTGTACTATTTTATAACTGTTTCTTTTGCTTGGTATTTTTTATGAGAAGCATCCATACTTTTCTACAGTGGTTAACTGTAGTTGGTTCATTCTCTTTGCTGTGTAGCATGTTACTGTGTAAATATACCAGGATTTATTTCTCTGTTCCACTGTTGAGGGGTGCTTGGGGTTGTTCCTATATTGGGGCTCTTATGAACAACAATGCTATGAACATATTTTGTAACTGTCTCTGGCTTCTCTAGGAATCGCTAGGATCTAGGCTCTGCATATCTTTGTCTTTCCTAGAAAAATGTGTGCTTTCCAAAGTGGTTGTACCACTTTACACTCCTGCTAGCATTTCCATTGTTGTACACACTTGCTGAGATTAAATATTGTTGGACTTTTATTTCTGCTAAGCTGGTAGGTGTGTAGTATCCCACAGGGGCTTTATTTTGCATTTCTCTGGTGACTAATGAAGTTGAACACATTTTCATACTTTCACTGACAACTGTAGGTCAAATTATATAGATATCTTATACATTTTTGATACATGTAGCTAAACTGCCCTCTAATTACTTTAACTGCCCAAATTACTTTATCACTAATACTCTATAGATTTTAAATATCTTCAACAATTGGAAAGATCAAAAATGACCTTTTTTGGTATTTATTTCAAATTCTTTTGGTTACTAGTATATTTGAGTGTTTAAAATTATTTTTCTAAGGCACCAAATGGGGACATTTATGTCTTCTTGTATTGTTCTAATATAATGGTTTATACCTAGACGGTATTCTAGGTATCTGATTTCTAATCTAAAGTTCCGAATCTAAAACTTCACAGGTATTAGTAAGATTAAGACACATCTGCCTTTCTTTTAAGTGGGGTTTAGTGGTAATAATGACTTCTAAATGATCATTTTTAAGGCATATTTTAGTGCACTAATGTCAGTGAAGATGCTGCAAATGTTCAGAAAGACTAAAACAAAGGGGAGTGACTCCTGCTTCCAGAAAGATGGAGTAGACACACTTTTCTCTATTCCTTCTGCTAAGTACAGCTAAACATTATATGTAAAACAATGACAAGAAGACTAAAGTAGAGAGAAGAAGGCAGAACAGATGGCCTTAGAAGTTGAGGAACGACATGACAGTGAGTTCCCTGGTTTTCTTTTTTCCTCATAGGTCAACAAAAGCATGTTCTTCCTGGTCAAAGGACAGGGAAAGCGTCAAGACAGATACATTAATAACAACTCTACCAGAGCCAGAAAGCAAAGAAAAAAACCATGACTCCAGCCCCTATCCAGCAAAGGCTTAATAGGGACCTAAACTTCCATTCTCGACAAGTGCCTCCAAATATCCACCAGGGTGATGTTGGAGAAGGTGGAAGAGGGAGTCAGAACTTTCATCCTGACTGGGTAGTAATGGTGCCCCTCTTTTCCACAGTATCAGTGGAGCCCACATGGGGAGCCCAGACTTCCAGCCCCACCCAGCAGTACTGAGCTGCCTTTCTTTCTCTCTCTGATAGGGTGGTAGCAGATAGAGCTTAAAGGAGAGTCAGGATTTTCACCAGCCGCCCCCAAAATGAGGTCACTTCTCTGCCCTGCCTCACCCTCACTGTGGTGTCAGCAGAAGCCATAGAGGGACAGTGATAAGATGCTCCTATCCCCTCCCCCACCCAGCTATGGAGTATCAGTGGAAGCCTACTGGAGAGCTGGAAGGGAGCCACTCCCTTAGGTATCTATAGAGGCTAGGTGCTGGCTAAGGGAGCCACTCCCTTAGGTGTCTATAGAGGCTAGGTGCTGGCTAAGGGAGTCATTCCCTTGTCTATAGAGGCTAGCTGCTGGCTAAGGGAGCCATTCCCTTAGGTGTCTATAGAGGCTACGTGCTGGCCGAAGGTGTCAGGAAGGAAGACTTTGCTTTCTTTGGAGACCTAAGAGGATAATGATCTTATTTTCCTTTTGCTTTGCTTTCAAGAGTCCCAGAGCCAAATCTGGTATACCATAGGCCTCACATATTCTTGTATTTACTTTCCTTCAATCTGATACTCTATTTCTGATGTTCTTTAGATGAGTCAACTTGGCTTGGCTACATTCTTTGGTTTTTCAATCAAACATTAATCTAGGTGTTTTTTGTGAAGGTATTTTGTAGCTGTGATTAAAGTCTGTGATCAGTTGACTTTAAGACAGGGAGATTATTCTAAATAATCTGGGTAGACATGATTCAATCAGTTGAAAGGCCTTCAGAGCAGAGCTGAGGATTCCCTGATGAAGAAGAAATTCCACCTGTAGACAGCAGCTTCACCCCCTGCCCAAAACTTCTAGCCTTCCTGACTGCCTGCCCTAGGGATTTCATATTTGCCTAGCCAGCCTCCACAAACACAAGAGACAATGTCTTGCAATAAATTTCATAGCACACATATATCTCCTTTGTTCCTCTGGCTGGATCCTAAGTGGTCCTCATATTTTTCTAATTTATATTATCTATTATGATAGCTGTCTCTAACCTACTGTGGAAGGAACCAGCATATATAATAGGTACATGTTCCTTATATATTTCATTAGTCTCCCCAAGGGTCAAGTTCAACTGTCATGCAGTCCCTTCATTTCCCTCTTAAACACAATATTTTCTTTTTTTTTTAAGATTTTATTTATTTATTTGACAGAGAGAAACACGGCAAGAGAGGGAACACAAGCAGGGGGAGTGAGAGAGGGAGAAGCAGGCTTCCAGCTGAGCAGAGAGCCCGATGTGGGGCTTGATCCTGGGTCTCCGGGATCATGATCTGAGCCGAAGGCAGTTGCTTAACCAACTGAGCCACCCAGGCACCCCTTAAACTCTAATATTTTCAACCTTAATCCTTCCCCTTCTTTCTTCCTTGGTTCCATCCCCCCCCCCCCGCCAGTACATCTTTACTTTATTACTGTCTCTCTCCAAATATTCTCTTGGATTATAAACAACTCATTTGACACTTCAATCCCTATGAATTCCCATACTACTTTCCTTTTTCCCTTCACTGCCACACTTCTTACAAATGTATTCTGCTTTCTCTTCTTCCATTTCCTCCTTTCCTAGCTACTACTTCCTGGTCTCCATATCTACTACTCTACTGAAACTCACCCCTTGAACTTTCAAGGTTCAAATACTTCCAACTCACCAAATCTAACTACAGCAGCACCTGCTAGTTGCATTCTGATATCCACTCTCTCCTTCTTCCTTGGTAATAAAATCCTGAAAAGGCAACTAGCTGCAAAGGTACATTTCTCAACTGCCTTTTCCCTTAGGAGTGGCTTGTTACTCAACTATGAGCCATGAGATGTAACATAATTATGGAATGGCATTTCCAAAATCCTCTTAAAAGGATGGAACATTCCCATTGCTTCCCATCCCTTCTCTTTCTTCCTCAAATACAGATGAAATGTCTGGAGCATTAGCACCCATCATGGGTCAAGAGATGACCTTGAGGACAAAAATCGAGTAGAATGGGGCAAAGAGATATAAGCTCAGTTTTTTCCATAAGGACATGAGAGGATTGCCAAACCGATGTTGGACTGACTGCTTTCAGACCTCTAATAAGAAAATAAATGCTTGCATGTTGAAGACACAGTAGCAGAGTCTCTGTTCTCAGCAGCTAAAGGCAATCCCTACTGGATACACCAGTGGTCTCTCACTGTGCATGTATCCATCCATCACACCAATATTCATTAAGGACTATTTTGTGCCAGTCACCATTTTAGGCAGGGTATACAGTGCAAATAAGACAGGCGAAGCCGGCCAGGTTTGACATGTTGCTTAGATATATAGAGAAATCACATTGTCATTATTTTCTTTTAAAAGCAGTTGCTTAACAGAAGGGATGGCAGTGTTGTAGTTTTGGGATTTATTAGACTATATTTACTACTTAAAATTTCAATAAAATGGTTTTGGGAAAGGAGGCAGAAAGAGAGAAAAATAAGTCTACAAGTGAGCCCTGGCACACTCTAGTATCTGGAGGTCTAACAAAAGCGAAGCCAGGCAGAGAGACCTGTGGTAGAAGGAGAGCCAAAGCAGTGTTGTCTCTGGGAAGCCTGGAGGAGACAGTGCTCCAAGCAGGAGCAAAGCGTCAGCACACGTCTTGAGAGGCAGCGTCGGGCACAGACAGAGAACTGGCCCTACTTCATCCCCAAAGGAGATCAACTGTGAAGCTAATGAAGCTTAAGTTTCACCGCCTGTCACTAGCACAGGCTCCTTTCAATGCCTGTACCTTTTGTATCTGCAATTTTGTATTCTTTTGCTCATATGATTCTCCAAATTGTGTAAACTCAAGCCACAAAAAACCTCGATCTGGCCCTCTTCACCATCCTTCATCCCTCAGTGACAACCTGACCACATATCCTTCACTGACATCATTTCCTCCTTAGCTTCTTGGGACATATTACCACTGTTCTCTCCTCCACTCCTGCCATTTCCCAAAGCAAAGATAGGAGCTAATACTTGACTTTAACCTTGTCTCGAGACACTATGCCTCCGTGAACTTATTCTCATCCCTACATGAGAACTCCCAAATTCCTACTTCCAACACTGATCTCTACTACCCATACATGGGCAACGAATTATACCCTTTTGAAAATAATTTGCAATGATAAAAATGTATCTTTTTATAAAGTTCAGGAGCAAAGGATGAAATGGACATGCTTGGCTCAGTCAGCATGAATCACTGGCATGCTCTTTCAGAAAAGAAATAGAAAGCAGCCTGTGTTAGCAGGATGGAAGTCAGTTTTTTATAAACCTAATCTGCAAAGTGGCATCCATCACTCGCCCTACCCTACGCTGCTGATAGCTTGGGCCCCCACACAGGGTAAAGGATTACATAAAGCAAGGAACACCCGCAGTCCCCGGGATCATGAGGGCGCTATTTCAAAACCTGCCTACCACATGGCCCCTGATCTCCAGGAACCCTAAATATGGGCAAGTAAGTATTGTAAGTACCTGGGAAAGACAAAGGTATTAAGGCGCAACTGACAAGCTATGTAGGTGTATGTTACTCTACGGTTGAGGCATTGTGTTCCCTTCAGAGTACTTGCGACACGTTTTAGATTGTCACTAATCTTTGGTGTATCTGGTGATGCATTCTACAGAGGACGCTCTCCTCCCCTCCCACTTCAGAATAATTACTATAATAATGTAAAATATAAGCTTAAAAATCTTACTAAGAGCTGTGCTATGCGGTTGTCCAATAGTCCCCGTTCTTTCTTGCCTTGCAGCTAACCGTGTACAGCATATAGCGTCTCCGTTTCATTTGTCATGCTGTGTCAAAGCTCCACCGTAACACCCTTGTTCATTAAAGTAGGAGACGACTTTAGCAGGACATGAATTATTGGCATTAACACAGAAACTCAAGTTTCTCAACTCATAGGAGTTTTCCTTGTGGTATAAGGAAAAAAATAGACCAAGGAGCGTATTTCAATCTCTCTGAAAGTAACTCAGTGATTTAATAATTCGCACACGGGCTCGCAATGAACCGTAGTAAACATGCGATGGACGAGACGTCTTGGCTGGCTTTGCGCACAGCGTGCGCACACTTTGCCCGGGTCCCGCACGGGGCAGGCTCGGGCGCGCGACCGCCGTCCCCCTCCTGTAGTTCCACCCCACACCAGCGGGGGCAGAGGCGGCCCTGGCGCACCCCGGTTTGCGACCCCGCTCTGTCTCTGTCAGACCCGACCAAGTCAGTGTTGCGGGGGGGAGGCCGTACAGATGGCAGCCACGGGCCGAGGCTTCCTTCCTTAAAAGAAGGCTCTTCCTCGTGGTGGGCGACTGTAAAGCACATTAGAACCCCGTGGGTCCCACCGCGTGGCGTGCTACCACCGAACGCCCGGCCGCCTCGTGCTAGGCGGGCCGTATCTCCCCGCACCCGGCGGAGAAAGGTGCGCTCCGGGGAGGGGGCCGAGGCCCGACCCGGAAACCGCCGCGCGGGCTGCGCTCCTCGGTCGCCGGGGAAGCTGCGAGCTGCCCGAGCCATTGGGCCAGCCGCGGCCTCCTTCTCCGGGTCCCACGGGCCCATGGGTTCCCATGCCGACGGCAGGGGCCCGGCCCGGGGGCGGGCAGCCCAGGTGGGGCCGCGGCACTCCGGGGGCCTCCGCGGCGGCTTGGCCGTGTTCGCCGCCGTGGCTGCCGTGTTCACCCTCACGCTGCCCCCCTCGGTGCCGGGGGGAGACTCGGGTAAAGTATCTCAGGGCCGCCCTCCCGCCCCCTCCCGGGTCCGTTAGTTCGCGCCCCCGCTCCGCCCTCCCGGGCTCCGCGCAGGGTTTTGCGTGCCAGGACCAACTTCTGTTTGCATTCCAGTAACTGGTGTCTGTAGTACCTGGGATTTGGAGAAGGGACTGGCTGGTTTCGCCTGGTGGGGCTTAGCGACCTCTGTTCCTGGCCAGGTCATTTTTCGGGACCCGAGTTTTCACTTCCCATTCCCTTTTAGCCCACAGATGTTACTTACTGAGTCCTCTTTGCGGTCCAGACTAAAAGAGTGCCAGTGGTGGTGACCAGGTAACCTGGGGAGTGTTCTAGGGCGGGTAGGGAGGGTGCCCACAGTTCTGACCAAGCAGCGACAGACCGTAGCGGGGAAATGCGGGATAGGTGGGGGCGTGGGGCAGAGTGCCTCCTTCAGAATGGCTAGTTGGGAAAGGCCTCCGAACAGGGTATTTTAGTTGAAACCTGAATGTTGAAAAGGAACCCGCCACGCGGAATATTTGAGGGAGAACACTTAAAAGAGTGGAAGCCACTTGTGGCTTACAGCAAGCTGCTTCTTATTAAAAAGAAAAGTCCGGACCGCTGAAATCACATCAACAGTTGCTACGTATTTGTTATAGGATTGTTACGTGTTGGGATGAGAACAAGAGCCAGGTTTCGTTTCTGGTTTTTCTTGCTGCCAGATGAAGTGACCATCTGATAATGCCAGTAGTGCTGTAACTTCTTGAGGTGAATCTATAGATTGAAAAAATGGAATGTACTAGTTATGTCTTGCTTCATAACATGACCCCAAAGTTAGCTTAAAATAGGAGGTGTTTATTCTCACCTTTCCTGTGCATCAGGAATCTCGGTGCAGGTTCGCTGGGTACCTTTCCTCGGGACAGGGTTGCCATGGGGTGGGCAGGAGCTGCAGTCTTCTCAGGGCTGTCTTGGGAGAAGCTTCGCTTCTCACCTCAGTCCAGTTCTTTGCCACGTGGGTCTCTCGGGAAGCCGACTCTTCTGAAAAGAAAGAGATGGCACCTTAGTTTGACACGTCTTGTCATTTCCTGAACCTAGTTGTGAAAGTGATTGATAGACCATTGCCCCATTTTATTCTTGGCAGTTAGTCTGTAAATCCAGCCCACGCTCACGGGGGGAGTGGGGGGGAGGATTATATAGTGAGAACACCAGGATTTGGGGATCACTGGGTCCGTCTCCCCCCCCCACATTCCACATTGAGGATCCTTGATGTTCCTTTTACAAATCATTGCCTTTATTCTTTCAAATCCTACTGAACAAATAGGAAAAGTGTTTCATTAGTGTAGTTGGGAATGGAGTTACCTTGTTTCCAAGGCTTACATTAAATAATATAGTTGTGAGAGTTTTGACAGTGGAGAGCATTAAAGATTGAGTAGTTTTGTAGCTTAAAAAAAAAAAAGGAGAACATTGACAGTTGCTTACCATGGTTCTTTGAGCCTGAAGTTTGGGGTGGGATGAATAAAAATACAAGTAACACTTACTGAGCACTTAATATATGCCAGGCACTATTCCAAGTGCTTTATATGGATTGTTGTTTTAATCCAGTTACTATCCCTGTGAGGTAGGTACTATGAGTCTCTTCCTTGTATACATGACAAGACTAAGGCTACGCTGTGTCCAGAATCACACAGCTAGAAAGCAGGGGCTGTCGAGGAAAGAACTCAAGTAGATTGACTTGTTTGTTTGTTTGTTTAGATTTTATTTATTTATTTGACAGAGAAAGAGCTAGAGAGGAAACACAAGCAGGGGGAATGAGAGAGGGAGAAGCAGGCTTCCTGCCGAGCAGGGAGCCTGATGCAGGGCTTGATCCTGGGACTCCAGGATCATGACCTGAGCTGAAGGCAGACGCTTAACTACTGAGCCACCCAGGCGCCCCAAGTAGACTGACTTTAGATCATATTCTCTTAACCTCTGCTCTAAGTTCTTTGTTAAATCTGTCATCACATATATAGTGTTATTAAAATTTATGATTGGTGTCTTTATTAATACTGATATTTTTCCCAGTAGAATAAAGTTACCTATTTACATTGAGTTACCAGAATTTTTAGGTATTCTGATTTGTTTAGTTTGATGCTAAATACTGGTTACTTCTACTATTTTGGTGTTTTTTGAAGGGAATGATAAATAAACTTTTCCAAATATTGCCAGTAAACTTTGTATAAAAATATCTTTGATAATCTTGGTTCTTGAAGGTACTGTCCTCCTTGAATGTTGTGTTTATGAAATACATTTTTTAATAAACAACACATCTCAAAACCAGTATAAACTATGTATATTTTTCTTCTTGATGAGTCTTAGATTATGCTCCATAAATCTATCACATTGGGTAGCCTTGCCAAAATGATTTTTTACACTATTTGATACACAGTTGTTTTACAGGCGGCAATACTCACGATCCTTTGGAGGAGAGTGTGGGAATCTCACCTTCACATCTATTTGTTATTCTTGGGAAAAATAAAGTAGCTTTTTTATGTGTTTATATATTTCAAGGGTACTCTCTTTAAGAGACTTGGTAGATGAGAATATAATTGTGTAATTAATACAAAGAAAGTATAATACAGAGGGAGCTGATTTTTGTAAAGGTTAAGCATCCGCTGACAATTCTAAGCTTGCCACCCATTTGCATCTCAGACAGAAAAGCGGTAATTCTCAAGCTTGAATGTACCTCAGAATTGTATGGGAAACTTGAGCCCAGTGCCAGAGGGTCTTATTATAGGTCAAGGATATTGGTCAAAGAATCTTCATTTTTAAAAAGCATCCAGGTAATTCTAGTGCAGGTTGTAAAAAACAACAACAACAAAACTTAAATTTGAGGAAGCCCTGGGGCAAAGTGTTGGGAGTAACTGAGTATCCAGGAGGCTCTTCCTCCCTCTCCCCAGTCGCATTCTCTTTTCTCTTCATCATGTTCAATTTTAAGAATAATGTTTCCCTTTAGCTTTTTTCAAGGATACCTTTATAGACTTTGAATAGTAGCTATCTTTCCTACTTAGATTTTAGTTTAACATTTGATGATAGTAGGTGATGAAAGTTTGTCACGTTCCCAATTTTTATATCTACAGAACTTCAGTAAAGAATAACAGCGTTATGATTTTTTAATAGTAAAAAGAGGTTAGAGAAAGTAGGCTATTTTTCTTAATGTTAAGTGCAATTCTAAATACATTTTACATGTAGGAGAATAAATGGTGACTTTGAAAAGTTGAACTTAACCGTATTTCATCATACCTACAGAAATACCAAAAAGCTGATTAAAACAGTTTGGGACCAAAGACAAGCTAAGCCATTCTGGATAAAATGTCTTTGACAGTAGTTACAAAAGGAGGTTAGTTTAAGTATTTTTAGACCATAAACTATTTCTTTAAAAAGTCTATAAGATACCCAAAGTGCCTTTGGTTTTCAAAGTGCTCTTGAATATCTCCAGAAAACTTAAAAGGTATCCTTGAATTATCTAACTGACTTAGATAAGCAGTGCCTGTCCTTGGATGCCCATGTGGGGCTTCCATGACACTAGCAATCATTCACCCTAAGATAGGGGTGTCCAAGTAGTAAGGATGACTATATGGTTTGTCTTATTGTCAACCTCTGTATGCAGGACTTGAGGTAGTGTCTTTGTAGGGCTAGAGGAGGGAGAAGTGGTGGTGTTTCAACAGACCCCTGAAATGGACAGGATAATATTTTCACCTTAGTAGAAAAGACAAATGAAAACAACTAACTAGAATGTAAGGCAATCTAAATGAGTGCTAAATAGAGAATTTAGAGCTGGTTCTATATAGGAGGAAGAAGTGATTAATTCTGGTGGGAGAGGCTGGGGAGGGGTGTGTATAAGGAAGGTGTCACTGAGAAGGTGGCAATTGAACTAGGCCTTGAAGGATTTAGGACAGAATACTGGGTGAGAAAATGAGTGATAAGAGGTGCAAAAGAACCATTCCAGAGGAACAGTGGGTAATCAGGATTTGACTGAGGCAAGCGTAGGTTTCATTGATCAATGCCTTGTAAAGGGACATTGAAGCCTTTAGAGGACTAGCATGTCAGTGCTGAGGAATCTGAACTTCATTTAGGAAGCAGAGAGCGGCCATTGAGAAATTTTGGATTACTGATACAATCCGACCTGTTTTGGGGAGGTGGCATGGCAAGAGGTGATTTCCGTATGAAGATGAATTGAAGTAGAAAACTGGTCAAAGCTCTTGCTGTTGTCCAGGCCAGAGGGTAAAGATGTACATTGTGGCCAGGACAGTAGAAATTAAAGGTGCACTAATACCCACTGAAGGATAGAAAGTGGACATTAATACATTTCCTAATAGATATTAGTAAGTTTCATAAACCCATCACTGATTTCTTACATTGTCCTGTATTACAGTGTACAGGAATGAGTCATAAAATAGCCCCTGTGCTCTGGATACTTAAAATAATAATTAAACATTGAATTACTGCATTGTAATTTTAGAAATAATCACTCGTGAAGAAGTACAAGGACTATGTAAATAACGGTTTAGTGGTTTGCAAAAAATTTTTTATGGTAGTCAGAGTTTACCAAAATAACCAGGAACTAATAAGTGCTAGGCAGTTCTCTAAAGATATCCAACATAATTAATGTAGAGAAAGTATTCAAATGCCAGTTTAGGGCAGAATGGCACATGTTACGGAGTATCCAAGCCTCAGAGGTCTGCACATTTTACATTATCATAGAGTTGCATCTTTGTAGACATTTTTATACTAAATTCTCAAGGGACATTACAGCATATTACAGTAACATTCTTTGAGAGTTTTTGTATATTTACAAGTGTGTACAACTTGTAGGAAGGAAAATAAGCACTTTTTAAAAACCAGAATTCACCTGTGTTTCCACTGACCAGTTATTAAAAACTATCAAAGATCATTTGTTCAGTAAGACCTAAGAGAGAAAATATCCTTAGACTATTTCATGCTGTTAAATCTCTACAGATTTACAGTTTTATCCAGTCAAATTAATGCAAAACCCCAGTGCAAGCATTTGGATTTTGAAAACTTTGGAGGAGTGTCACTTTCTAATAGTAATTATTGGTTTTACATTATTTTTTCACAGGGGAACTGATCACAGCCGCATATGAGCTTGGAGTAAGTATTAGTTTTATTGTTTAATCAATGCTCTCATTAACAGTTTTAGGAATTAAGAAAGTTTAATTAAGCATGGAGTAAAGTAGATTAATTTATTTTCAAACCCCAGTTTTTAGTAACTTATAAGTACAGTACGTGACAATTTACTTTAAGTTTTAAATCCAATTAAATGAAATTATAAAGTAAAGCCTTTACTATATATACAGTAGCTGGCTTATTATCACCCCAAATTTTGTATAAGCTATGGAGAATAAAATAAATCGGGTTAACAGTTTTAATAAGTTTATTATTTAATAAACTTTATTATGGTGCATGATCCCTTTAGCCAAGACCTTAAGACTGTCAGCGTGGTGGTAATCCAATAGCAGTGTGGTCTTTCAACTTTCTAACCAATACGAAATTTCAGAACCTGCTTTTTCTCAATAGCCTTTTAAATGACCCTAATGTACTGTGAACCCAGAGAACAAACTGCTTAAGAACTGACAATGAAATATGTCACCCTTTGTGTAGGTGACACACCATGTGATAGACGCTGCCAAATCCGCTAAAGAAAATATTTATTTGCGTTGGCACAAAAGGATTACAATAGAAAACCACTATTCAAACACGTAGTCATCGCCTTTTAAATCTTTATACTTGCCCAAGCAAAGGGCTACTTTGCAATTAAAGCCAGTGTGACTCTTATGGAGGTGAAAACGTTCTAACTTGCTGATTTTTCCATAGGTTGCCCATCCTCCTGGCTACCCTTTGTTCACGCTGGTGGCTACACTGGCAATTAGACTCTTTCCGTTTGGTTCAGTTGCCTACCGCGTCAATCTTCTGTGTGGCTTCTTTGGAGCAGTAGCTGCATCGTTACTTTTTTTCACCGTTTTCAGGTAAAGTAGTTGATGAGTTAAAATTAATCTTGGCTGATTGGAGACGGAACTAGGTACATACATTAAATAAAATCCCCCAAAACAAGACTCTTTCATTGCTTGGATGGTTTTCCTAATCACTGCTGTGATTTTACTTTCTTAATTTCCAGTAATTTCATACGCCTTTGACCCCTCAGATGATTACACAGTTGGTTGTGCTTCCTACGATGGAGTCAGGTGTCACCAGTTCATTATCACAATTCTGGTGTTAGGCAGAACTAATAAGGTTTGTCGTTGTATGAAGATGCAGATGGGCCAGTTTAATTCAACAATATGAAGTTCATCTTTTGGTAAATGGTGAATATCATTTAATTACAGTGTTGCTGATGGACAGCTGCCTAGCAGGTCCAGAGCTAATACCGAATTTTATTGCGTTCTAAATATACACATGTTGTATACTCTTTGAAATGAAGTTGTTAACTAAGGATGTCACTTTGGGATGTGGTTTTGTAAGGTTTCACTTTGTTCCATTATAGCTGTAGGGAAGGGGGGCAAGTTAGACCCCACTAACTTCACTGATGGAAGATCTTCTTAGTGTGGAAGGCTACCTTGCTTTTTAAAAAAAGTGGGTCATTAGTTTAAGACGTTGGTAAACTTATTTGTCTTTGATGCTCCTCTCTCCTTCATTCGTAACCAGTCTAACCTGTGCCCAAGGAGATTATAGTAGAAAGTACAAGTTATGCTTTCTGCAAAGGGAGAACCAAATTAAAACACTTCTTTCAAAAACTACTGCAGTTTTTATTACAGAGACAAATTTTTTATATAAATATGATATAATTTGAATAGACCATTTCAGGTGCCATTTTTGGAGACTAGTGGTTTTGTGTTAGTCATAAAATTGCCCTTTGACTTTCTAAGTTTCCTTTTAAATTATTTATAGAAAGGTAAAAGGTAGCACAATTATAACCCTAAAGTTTACTTTTAAATTTGTTTGTGGAAAGCTTTCATATTCAAATGTTGTAACTGTTGATCATTTACTACATTTGTATCTATATTATTTAATTCATCCTTATTTCAGTCTTACAGATTTTTCAGTGATAGCCAGTCTTATAGTAGGAAATGATGAAAATAACATCTCTGCTTGGATTGATTAGTATTATGGGTACTTTCTTTTTCTAAGTGATTAGAATAATCTTCTTTTTAGAAATGTTTCTCCTGAGTCTTATAATTAATAATCTGTTGTTATTTCAATGAAGAGAAAAACTGATCTTCAAAACTTTTTAAATATCTAGGTTGAAATGTAGAACTACTTGTCTTGTATTGAAAGTATGAATTGATAATCTTCACAGGACATTTAAGACAAAGGCATTTAAAGAAAATTAATACTTGTATTTATTTTGGTAGTTCATCTGTAATTTATTTTATTTTACTTTTTATCTTTTTAACTCTATTTTAGAAGATCATTTCTATAACATATATTTAAATGTTATGGGGCTATCAAAAGCTCTTAGCAAATAAAGTGATTTGTTTTCTAAAACTTTTCCATGCTTTTCAATATATTAATTGGTGACACGATTCCACATGAAAAACACTATAAAAGAGGCGCCTGGGTGGCTCAGAGGGTTAAGCCTCTGCCTTCGGCTCAAGTCATGATCTCAGAGTCCTGGGATCAAGCCCCCACATCCCGCTCTGCTGGGCAGGGAGCCTGCTTCCCCCTCTTTCTGGGTCTGCCTCTCTGCCTATTTTTGATCTCTCTCTCTGTCAAATAAATAAATAAAATCTTTTTTAAAAAAAAACACTGTAAAAATCATACATAAAAATCTTTATCTTTACAGAATCCAGATAGCTTTGGGCAATAATTTTCCTTTTAGTTGTCTACATTTTAAAATAGCTTTTATTATCATGCTTGATTATAATGGGTGTTAGATTAGCACACTTAACCTGTGAACCCCCTTTTTTAAAAAACATTCTTAATGGTATGTTTATATATTTGCTGACATAGGCTTTAAGTCAAAAATCCTTAATATGACTAAACTGGATGTCTGAGTGGGTTTAAGAATGTTTTAGTAATACTGTGCTTGGGAAAGTTGCTTTCTTTCAGAAAAGGGATCTTACCATATTATCTCTTATATTTTAATATGAAAATACTGCATTATTTTGAATACAAATAATTGACAAGGTACACGTCCTCTGGGAACAACCTAGTTCAAGTGGTAAATCTGTTTTGTCAAACAATAGACACCCTTCAGGAAAGAGCAAGCCATCTCTATGGTAATGGACTAACAGTAGCCTATTGATTGAGTGGAAGAAGACATTATACAATGTCAGCTGGCTTGTTACAATTTCATTTGTTGTATGACCTGAACTTAACCTTTAAAACCTTTCTTTTGTGAACAGAAACCCAACAGCAGGACCCAGTTCCTGTGCAGCCGTTACAGTGACAGCTTTTTTGCAGTCCCGCATATAGTAAATGTCTTCCTTTACAGGTTGCCTCCTTTCTCAGAATTTGTTGAGGAGACATTTTACTACTTTATTCATTGACAGGCCAAATCTTCATTCCATTTTGTTGTGGAATATTGGAGGGTTTTGATCTTGGAAGCAGTTTGATTCTTTCGCTCCCCCATCACTTCAGAGAACATTACTGTACACGTAGGATTAGCGCTGACTGGTGTGCAGTAAATTAATTCTTTTAACAGGTTTAGGTTTTTTTCAGGTAATTGTTCACATGGCATTCACTATATTTAGCTCTTGGGGTGGACATAAAGACCTTCTGTACCTTTTAAACAAAGATTGTATTTTAAAAGCAAATTTCTGTTTAAATGTGTTGATGTGAAAAGCTCCATTTTTTTCAGTAAACATGACTTAGATTGAAAGAACAATTTATTCATCGTTTCCAATTACTATGTAATTTTTGCCTTCCTTGCATCTTTCTCTTGCTTTTAAGAGCCGTAAGATGTCATTAACACTGCATTTTTTTGTCAGTCTTTCCTAATGGTTGACAAGAACTCTGTATATTCGCTTTGCCCTAGTGTAGAAAGCATAAGAGTAAAACAGCACGTTGAAAGCTCCATGCATCACTATACTTTATTGAATTAAAAATAGTAAGATGTGGCATTTATTTATGTATTGTCCCCTTTGGGGGTATTTTTCAGCACTCACAGTGTGCAGGGAGTTTAATCTAGTACATTTCATTTGTATGAGATAGTATTCATTGTATAAACGTGTACATCTGTGTTGTTAAGACTGCATAACACAGGGATTTGTAGGAACTGGGAGTTTCTCTTTCGAGGCCATTGAAGTAAATGATAAGTTTGATGGTATGATATCTTAAGTGTCATTTTGAAATTCTCAAATCTTATTGATACAGAATTTAAAAAGTTACAGGTCAGATAAGTCACTGATACGAACGTGATTTAGCATTGCTTAGGGCTTAAATTTCAACCTTATTTTCTAAGCGACCTCAAACTGGGTCCTATATGCTTAATAAGGAAGGAACACTGAAATTACTGTCTCGAACCATCAAAACGCTTCCATTTCTTACGCTCTGGTATCACTAAGAGAGAATGGAGTATGCTGATAGCATTGTATAAAAATTCTTTACCTCCGGGAGGATTTAAATTGCTTATGATCTCAGATGAGGGCATATCTTGTATCATTTATTTTGGTCGGTCCAGAGCAGGAAATCTATTCTCAATAGGCTTGAGAGTCAGCGTATCCTTTCCAAACTATTATGGGCCAAATGGAAGTCTAGAAGAATTCATTCAACAGTGTTTGTTGAGGACTCTTGTGAATCATAAGTAAAACTATTTTAGTTTTTACAATCAAAATTCAGTGTTTAAAGAAATTAAGACAGAGTCAGTAACCATTAAACAGTTTTCAGATATTTTTTTTCTAGAAGGTACTGTTTTAGGAAACTTGCATTAAAAAACTTTCTAACACCGTTAACATTATACAGTAAGAAATCAGATATCTTAATGTCAACCAGATTACCTAGAATATATGAATGTTAATGATAATTGAAGGTATATCGAAACCTGCTCACTACAAAAAACCGACAACCAGTTTCAGCGATATTTAAATATCTTCCGGGAGATTGTTTTGTGCCAGTATTTTATTTATGGGGTATTCTATTTTTTATAAGTTACATAATTCTAAACATGACGCTGCTGCTAAAACTTGATGTGATCAGACTTTTGGAAGAGGAATACTTGGTTCTGAGCACTGTGTCTGCGATTCTTAGAGCTCCAGCTAAGACTGCATTCAGTAAAGAATTGGAAATTAAAATGCCATACCTTAGAGAATGTAGAATCTCCTGCTCAAGGGACATTTGGATTTTCCAGCTCAAAGAGTATTTTAGATTATTGCCGTAGAGAATAATGTCAAGCTCTTCCTAATTTCAGAGGTAACTATGCATAAGTAACAAATAGTCACCAAGTTTTTGTAGTTGAAGAAGAATGGAAAGGACTGGAGCATTAATTTCCATTCAGGAGAATATCTGGCTTGATCCCTGGTTAATTGATCATATATTTCTCTCATACTTGTATTAAAACTGCATTGACTCAGACTGGTTAAGCATATTAAGAGCTTGGTTCATTTGCATTTTCTTCTAAGTAGAGGGACATATTAGGCTCAAATAGCAGCACTTCATTTTGAAGGGGGAGAAAAGCAGGGCAAAAACTCTTTTTTAAGACTGTAGAGTCTTTTCTGACAGCTAGTCAGAGTTAGAATTAGTTCAAGGAAATGTTAATAATGCACTGCCTGGCCTAATCCCTTTGATATCACCAGGTATCCTCCTGTTCATGGGTTAATTGCTTTAAAAGCGAAGGCAATATTCTGAGCGGTGGGCCGCTTCACCTTTTCACAGCTGTTACCATTGAGTGACAACTAAATCCCATGTGTAAGATGAGGAAGAGCTCAATCTCCAATTGGGAGAAAATTTATGTAAACCACAATCCCTTCAGAATGTGCGGAAGTCATAGACTTTCTTGATTTACTCTGCTTTTCCCAGAAAGCTCTATTGTTCACTTTCCTAAGTCCCATCAACCCTTTGTAGCAGAATATCACAGCGGCAGCAGATAGCTTGAAATATATAAATGCTATCATAGCTCTGATTAATAGCAGTGCTTATGAGTCAAGTCTGATAACAGTGCAGCTCTCCACTCAATTTCAGATACTGCTAATGGAATCTGTCTTCTCCAATTGTAATATGAGAAGGCCTAATTTGCCATGGAGCTTGGAGCTGTCACCAGTAGGGGATTGTGGGGTCAGATGGGAGCTGCCAGGTTTTTGCCCTGCAGCGTGTATCTCTCACTTTGAATAGAGCAGCCCCCTGCCTGCCAGTTAGCTGATAGGCCGCTGTGGGGTTTATGCCACTATATACAATGGGAAAGGGCTACATAGGCTGACTTTATAATTGTGAAGCTAGCTCATATTTCCACAGCTACTGTGCTGCATAATTTCTAATAAGTGGTTTTAACAAATGTCAGATTATGAAAAGTTTCCTCAATTACAAAAACTTATAAAACATTCAAATTGCTAAATCTGTTTCCTGCCGAGATTTTGCCACTGGAACTAGGCATCAGTCATTACGGCTATAGTAATAAATGAGTATATTTCTTAAAATTACAAATAAAATTCCAGATCATAACGCACATAGTTCTGCTGCTTTTCAAAGCCATAAAAACAGAAAGCGGTTTTAAGGAATTGAAGTATTAAGATACGCTTTATAACTTTGCATGATAAGACTACTTAACATTGAACCTGTGTTTTTATCGAGTTGGTTAGTGTTGCTGATGAAAACAGTTTCATACCTTCCTTCCGCTGATTTTAGTTATTTGGATCTTTTAAGTTTACCACACATATATTTAGTATCTTAATGTTTTAAAAAGTATGCAGCACCTTCTAAGTTTTGAGTGAAAATGGACTTAGTGTGATGACAAGCCAGGGCAGGGGCCTCTGAGAATATGCTGGGATATACTTTTTAACATTCGGGTTAGCTGCTGGATACAAAATAACACTGTCAAGCCTGAGGAAGAAGGTAATTTGAGGTCTTCTGTGTTTTTAAACATTTCAAACAAAATATGGACATTTGCGATTTGGGAGTTATTTTAAACCAGACTGTGCTTTCAGAAGAAATTGTCTCCCATTGTGCAAGTTATTTAGCATACCATGAGAACTTAGTAAAAAAGTAAAGTGTATGCTGGTGATTCCTAGAAAGCCCAGTGTTTTTTCTTTTAGATAATTAGGTAGAAGTTGATGAAATATAATAAAAGGAATTGTTCTGAATCTTTGTGATTTATTGGTTAGTGCATAAATCTGAATTTTAATGGAACTGTGTGATTATATCTTATTTTTGGATGTTATTCATAATCCTACTGTCTCCATGTCAGTTGTGTTTTTTTGTTTTGTTTTGGTGGTTTTTTATGAGACTCTACAGGTTTTTTCCCCAATGTTACTTAGTGGTTTAAAATCAGGAATAATACTAAGTACTTTTAGTGTACTGGTAGTTGGTATTTATGTAGCTGAAATTTCAGGCCAGCCAGAACCAGTTTTCCTTTTGACTGAATCTCATGAAATAGAACCGTGGGGGGATTTTATCTGGAGTGAAGATAAATTTTTTATAAAATGTGGGAAAAGGGATTATTTGCAAGTTTATTAAAGGTAGAAGTGTTTTACATTTTTTTTAGGTACAGGGTGGCAGCTTCCACAATGTAACTTTAATATACCATGCCCTAAATGATTGGTTTATGTTAATTAGATCCAGGCTTTAAAATGGACAGGAAAGTTTAGGTTCTGCTGTTTTCTAGATGACCACTGGCTGTAATATGCCCACAGAGTATCTGGAACATATTAGATGCTCCGTGTGTGTTTGCTGCCACTGGGTTGAGTGAACTACCGTGGAAAGAGAGGCTCATGAGCAGCTAGCTTCCCGGTTTGATCTTTTTCCAGGTGCACAGAAGAGAGGATTATCTAGGTGTTGATTATGTGATCGAGCCAGAAGGTAACGTTCATATATTTTCATAAACAAGACCCAGAAAGATAAGAACTCAGGAGGATGGGGATGGTAGATTTGCTGTTCATCGTGTCCTGCTTTACCTTACTTCCTCTGTGTAATCCATTACATTTTTTTAGTCATCAATATGAATTGACACTAATAGTAATTTATTTAATAATCAGTCTCAGAAGCTGCATTGTGGCCTGCCGTCTCAATCCTACTGCCTTCAAGCAAGAGTTTGTAGCGTAGAAGGAGGATGGTGTATCCTCCATGTTGGGTCCTTTGCATGCAAGGAACACTGAAGACAAATACATTCATGAATTTTATGAGGCACATCAAATGTGTGTTCTGAAAGAATTTCAGGTTTCTGTTATTTGCCTTTTGATTGAGGGTTAAACAAACATGTGACTACACATGAAAATCAAATACTACGTACTGGAAAGAAAAATATGCCTTATCATCAATAGCAGACCCATGTCAATGGGGTAAATTGTAACCTCCTGATTTATCCAATGTGTCAACAGATGAAGAGTATTCCATCAGTGAGAAAACTCCCACACAATCAGTACCTTTCCTTGGAATCCTACCTAGGTTTCATGGATTTTGTGGACCAAAAAGAAGGCAGTTATGTTTTAACCATAGAATTCTGAGCTTCACATTCATTAGGATGATTTTAATCCTCACCCCATATTCCATAACTCAGTGGAGAATTTTTGTTATTTATGTTATCTGGGTGAAATTTTAAATTCTTGATCACCCTTCCATACTGTGTGTTATATATACTCTTGGTATATCTCTCTATATTGACTAGCCAGTGCTTTACTAGAATGTGAACTACATGATGTCAGTGTTAACCCAAGCAAAAAGCAATTAGGAAGATTTATTTACTGCAAACATACTGGAAAATGTATTACGTGTCACATAAAAATATGTTTATTTACATAAAACATACTTCACTGACTTAGATTATCTGATGTTCTGAATCATCTGTATCATTGCTTTGTACCATTTGTGTGAGCCCTTAAATTCAGCATACCTCTTTCACAGTGTAAAAACTTGATTTTTTTTTTTAAAGATTTAATTTATTTATTTGACAGAGAGATCACAAGTAGGCAGCGAGGCAGGCAGAGAGAGCGGAGGAAACAGGCTCCCTGCTGAGCAGAGAGCCCAACGCGAGCCTCGATCCCAGGACCCTGAGATCATGACCTGAGCCAAAGGCAGAGGCTTTAACCCACTGAGCCACCCAGGTGCCCCAAACTTGATTTTGATTGTTAGTACTAACACGTAGCTATCTTTTACCATGTAGTGGTTGTGTTTTGTAAATGATCACAGTAATGGTGGTGTAAGTATGCAATCATTTCTTCAAATAGTCTCAGAAGATGTTATCTTCTATAAATCAGGTTAGATTCTAAACATATGTATGTCAGTCTAAGGAATGTCTTTTTTGATCTCTTTCTAACGGGCTTTATGAGAATCAAATTGAGAATGGAAAATATTTTTTCTCATACTGTAATCTAATACATAAGTTGTTCTTAAGTTAAAATGGAAAGTAGTTGAGACTATTTTGCAGTTTATTCTTGAGTTCTGATGAAAAGACTTCTTATTTTATTCACAACTTCATTTGACTTTCTCTTTGCATCAATGTTAGTAGAAAAATGTGTATCTTTTAATTTAGTGAACTCATTTTAAAGATATCATTTTAGCACGTTAAGTGTAGATAATTAAATTCACTAACTTCTTAGTTGCTTGTAAAAAATAATAAGCATGTTTATTCAAAAGAATCAAATGAAAATGAAAAGTAGGTCTCTTTGATTGCCAACTGAAGCACAGTGGTGTTTTTGATTATGTCATTCTCATTTGGAAAAAAAAATCATCAGACTGCATCTTTAAGTAGATGATAGTTGTTTTACCTTATTTTAGAGCTATTGTGTTTGTAGTCCATCTGTATCTGGTTTTATGGATAATACCAGATAGTTCATTTTGTGGGCTCAGAACAACAGTTTCTTTTCTTTTTTCTTTTTTTTTTTTTTAAGATTTTATTTATTTGACAGAGAGAAACACAGCCAGAGAGGGAACACAAGCAGCGGGAGTGAGAGAGGGAGAAGCAGGCTTCCTGCCGAGCAGGCAGCCGGATGCGGGGCTCAATCCCGGGACTCCAGGATCATGACCTAAGCTGAAGGCAGAGGCTTAACCCATTGAGCCACCCAGGCGCTCAAGCATGAGTTTTAAATGAAACTGCTGTTCTGGGGTATCTGGGTGGCTCAGTGGTTAAGCCTCTTCCTTCAGCTCAGGTCATGATCTCAGGGTCCTGGGATTGCGGCCCGTGTTGGGCTCTCTGCTCAGTGGGGAGCCTGCTTCCCCCTCTGTCTCTGCCTGCCTCTCTGCCTACTTGTGATCTCTCTATGTCAAATAAATAAAATCTTAAAAAAAACCCACAAAAATAAAAAATTAACTAGTATTGCATTCAGTAAGGTATATGAACAGTGTTTCCTTCTACTTACATAATTTAACTCTGCATCCCCTCACCCTCTCAAATTATAAATATTTGTTATAACCTTTGCAGGAAAAAAAAATTATGGCATGTGTTCTGGTTAGAATTATTCCCCAGAAGAGATTACAACTAACTTGTCTAATCATTCACTCTGGGCCTTCATTGAGAGGGATCATATTTGGCCAGTCTCATAAAATAGCAAAGACCCCAACAATCAGAATAGACGATGGATTTATTGGAGGCTCTAGGTATTCTGTGGATTCATACAAAAGTACTTTTTTTAAGGTACACATAAACAAATAATTTTGTTTTAAGGTACACATAAACAAAGGATTTGTTCAGTCATCTTGTTTGCTTAAAAAAGTTTAAAAACTCTGCCTGCAGATATATTCATCAGTGTGATTTTTACAGCATCACTTAGGTAAATCTTCTGCACATTTAGTGTCTTCTATCTCAGACTTGCAGTGACTTACTGATTTGGGCAGTTCACTGATATTTGGCTCAGTAAGACATAAGATGAAATATTTGAGATGTTTTGTTTGAAACTTCAGAAAAACATGAGAAATTGTAAAGGACTTTATTTACATATCAGTATGTGAAAGGCAACATGAGTAACTATAAACCTATGTTTTCTCATTTCCTTTGAAATATTTTATAGACAAGGAATAAAATAATATAAAAATTATATCTATACTCTTGCCAAAAGAATATCTAAACACTTGAATTAAAGTACAGGGTGGAGGGGAAGCCTGGGTGGCACAGCTGATTAAGTCTCCAACTCTTGGTGGCTCAGATCTTATCTCCATGGTAAGATTGAGCCCTGCCCTTGGGCTTTGCAATCAGTGAGGAGTCTGCTTGAGACTCTCCCTCTCCTTCTGCCTCCTCTCCCACACTCTCTCTCTTTCGCCTTTCTCTCAGATCTTTAAAAAAAAAGTATCGAGCAGAAAAATGATTATTCCTTAGTTTCTGTAAGATATATCCTTGTGGATATCATTTTTTTAAAATGTAACAAAAATTAATATAAAAATATAACAAAATCCAAATGAATCCTTTAATTTTTCCCTCAATTTCAGTTGTTACTAAGACACCTCTTTTATTATAGTAAAACACAGCATCAATAAAGGACATGGTTGAAACATAATTTATCTCAATACCAAACCATCTTTTCTTTCAATTTTTTTCCAATTAGAAAAATAAAGAACAATCGAAATGGCATGAGTAACTTTATAATAAAGTGTTATTTGGAAAGCTTGGATGTAAGTTGAAATAATTAGAACCTTTGTTAAATTTGAGGAGCATTAAAAACTAAAAATAGAGGGTAGAGGGGTGCCTGGTGGCTCAGTCATTAAGCGTCTGCCTTCGGCTCAGGTCATGATCCCAGAGTCCCGGATTGAGCCCTGCATTGGGCTGCTTGCTCAGCAGGGAGCCTGCTTCTCCCTCTCACTCCCCCTGCTTGTGTTCCCTCTCTAGCTGTATTTCTCTTTGTCAAATGAATAAATAAAACATTAAAAAAAAAAAAAACCACTAAAGATAGAGTATGTCTGAAATATATAGATGGAAAAACATTTAGTTGCCAAAAAATCAAAAGGCT